>PVIW01014329.1:0-23904 GCA_004026585.1 Noctilio leporinus | reverse complement strand
ATGTGTCCATTTCATCCAGGTTGTCATATTTTTTGTCATAGAGTTGTTTGTAGTAATTTCTTATAATCTTTTGTATTTCTGAGGTATCAGTTGTGATTTCCCCTCTTTCAGTTCTGATTCTGTTTATTTGGGTCCTCTCTCTCTTTTTCTTGATGAGTCTGGATAAGGGCTTGTCAATTTTGTTTATTTTTTCAAAGAATCAGCTCCTGGTCCTGTCGATTCTTCGAATTGTAGTTTGAATCTCTGAGTTATTTAGTTCTGCTCTGATCTCGATGATTTCTTTCCTTCTACTTGCTTTGGGCTTTGTTGTTGCTCCTCTAGTTCTTGCAGCTTTGTGGTTAGGTCACTTTTATAAACTTTTTGTAACCTTTTTTGGAAGGCCTGTATTGCTATAAATTTCCCCCTGAACACTGCCTTTGCTGTATCCCATAGGTTTTGGGCTGTTGTGTGTTCATTGTCATTTGTTTCCAGGAACTTTTGGATTTCATCTTTGATCTCATTGTTGACCCCTTCATTGCTTAAAAGCATGTTATTCAGTCTCCATGAGTTAGAGAATTTTTGGGTTTTTCTCTTGAATTTGGTTTCTAGTTTCAAGCCATTGTGATCTGAGAAGATACTTTGTATGATTTCCATTTTCCTGTATTTGTGGAGGCTTGTCTTGTGACCATGTGGTCTATCTTGGAGAATGATCCATGTGCATTTGAGAAGAATGTGTATTTTGCTTCTTTGGAGTAAAAGACTCTGTATACATCAGTTAGGTCCATTTCCTCTAGAGTGTTGTTCAATGCCACAACATCTCTGGGAATTTTTTGTTTGGGAGATCTGTCCATTATTAATAGTGGGGTATTAAAATCCCCTACTATTAGTGTGTTGCTGTCTATGTCTTTCTTAAAGTCTTCCAAGATTTTCCTTATATATTTCGGAGCTCCTATGTTGGGTGCGTATATGTTTATCACAGTTATTTCTTCTTGATGGATTGTTCCCTTAAGTATTATGAAATATCCATCTTTGTCTCTTTTTATGTCCTTCATTGTAAAATCTATTTTATCTGAAATCAGTATTGCTACTCCAGCTTTTTTTTTTCATGTCCATTTGCTTGATATATAGTTTTCCATCCCTTCACTCTCAATATGTGTCGATCTTTTGTTCTGAGTGGGTCTCTTGAAGACAGCATATATGTGAGTCATATTGTCTTATCCATTCGGCTACCCTATGTCTTTTGATTGGTGCATTTAATCCAATTACATTTAAGGTGATTATTGATTGATACTTATTCATTGCCATTTTCTCCATTTGTGTCTGTATTCCTCTTTGGCTTTCTCTGTTTCTTCATTTTATTTGTTTACTTATTTTTATAGCAGACCCTTTAGCATTTCTTGCAATGCTGGTTTGGTAGAGATGTATTCTTTTAGTGTTTTTTTGTCTGGGAGCTCCTTATATCTCCTTCTATCTTGAATGAGAGCCTTGCTGGGTAGAGTATTCTTGGTTGCAGGCCTTTGTTTCCCATGACTTGAAATACTTTTTGCCATTCCCTTCTGGGTTGAATTGTTTCTGTTGAATAATCATTTGATAGCCTTATTGGAGCCCCTTTGTATGTTATTTGTCTTTTCTCTCTTGATGCTTTTAGGATTCTCTCGTTGTCTTTGAAATTCGCCATTTTAATAATAATGTGCCTTGGTGTTGGTCTGTTTGGGTTGATGTTCATTGGGACCCTTTGTGCTTCCTGAACTGGATTCATGTTTTCACTCATCATGTTAGGGAAATTTTCTATCATGACTTTTTTGAACAGGTTTTCCATTCCTTGTTTCTCTTCTCCTTCTGGTATCTCTATGATACGGATGTTGTTACGTTTCATGTTGTCCTGCAGCTCTCTTAAACCCTCTTCGGTCTTGTTCATACATTTTTTATTCTCTTGTACTGTCTTGGAGTATTTGTCTACATTATCCTCCAACTCGCTGATCCGGTCCTCTGCTTCCTCTAGCCTACTGTTGATTCCTTCTACTGTATTCTTCAATTCAGAAATTGTATTCTTCATTTCTTCCTGGCACGTATTGATAGTTTCCATGTCCTTTTTCATGCTGTTGTAGTTCTCAGTAAGTTCCTTGTAACTTCCCTGGAGTTCTTTGTAATTTCCCTGGAGTTCTTTGTAATTTCCCTGGAATTCTTTGTAATTTCCCTGGAGTTGTTTGCAGTTCTCCTGGAGTTGTTTATAGTTTTCTTTGATGTGGCTGAGCTCACTGAGCTTCTCTATCATCATTCTTTTGAATTCCTTATCTGATATTCCCGGTGCCTCTGCTTCATTTTGTGTTCTTTCTGGGGATTCTTCCTTTCCTTTTGGTGATGGACTGATTCTTTTTTTCCCCATTTTGGGTGTCTGTTCTTGCTTGCTCTTTATTTATTTATTTTTGTTCTTTCCTTGGGTTAACCTGCTTTGCTTCATTGCCTTAGTTGAGCACCCTTCTGTGATAGGATATATGTGGAGTTCAATGTTGCCATCTCCCAGATTTTCTCCACTTGTTGTTCTTGGTGTGTCCTTTATTTGGGCTGTCTGGTTGTATTCTGGGCCTGTGGGCTTTTAGCAGAAACAAAAACAAAAACAAAAACAAAAACAAAAAACAAAAAACAAAAACATACACACACACACACAAAAAACAAAAACAAAATACCAAATCAAAACAACCAAACAAACAAAACAAAACAAAATAAAAAAACAAAACAAAACAAAAAAATTGCAAAAGGAAAAAAGAAATAAAAATTATAATAATAATAAGAAGAAAGGATTTAGATGGCTGTTCACCCTTAATAATCCCTGACTGGTCCAGATGGAGCCTGGACCTGAGGGCTTTTAGCAGAGGAAAAGAAAAAAAGAAAAAGAAAAAAAGGAAGAAAGTCCCAAGAGAAAGAGAAATCACTATTAATAAAGAAAAGGTTTAGTTTTCTGTTCACCCTTTATGGTCTCTGTTTGGCCCTGGTGGAGCTAGGACCAGTGGGTTTTATCATGGAGAAAGGAACGGAGAAAGAAAGAAAGAAAGAAAGAAAGAAAGAAAGAAAGAAAGAAAGAAAGAAAGAAAGAAAGAAAGAAAGGATGGGGGGTGAAAGTCACAAGACAAAGAGAAATCAATATTAATAAAGAAAGGTTTTAGCTGTGTGTTCCCCCTTTATGATTTCTGATTGGTCCAGGTGGAGCCAGAACCTGTAGGCTTTACCAGGAAGAAAAGGAAAAGAAAAATTAAAAAAAAAAAAAAAAAAAAGTGGAAGGAAGAAAAGAATAAAGAAAGTTTTTAGAAAGGCTGGGGAAGGGAGGAATACTTAGATTGAGGACTGGGAATGCGTTACAGCCACAGAATGAATAGACTTTAATCGAGAGTAGGGGAGGGTCTTGGGTATTTAGGTGGATTGAGGTATGGGCGGGATTAAGAGTATGTGAGGAGTAACTTTTGCAAAGGATATGGGGCTTAATAGTTCATATTGCTCTCGGTATAGTTCAGGTGCTTGAGATTGGCAGCAATCCCTTTCCTGAGGCTGCCTCTTTTTCTTGGTCAGGACTTTACAGTCTATAGTCTATATTCTAGCCGGTCTTGGCACGTGGCAGGGCCTCTGATTGTCACAGTAGGGCTGATTCTGAGTCTCCGCCCCCAGGTAGGCTGGGCCTTCAGCAGCCTGGCTGGGTTTTAGGGCTACCGGTGTTCTGGAGCCCGCAAGGAGCCCCCTCCCACTCCTGGTGGAGGTTCCTGCCCAGGATGCGCCCCCAGCACTTCTGCAGGGCAGCCCGCAATTTCCCTGGTCTCTGTGACGACTGGCCCCACCCCTGCAGTTCTGGGAGGAGGCTGTGCCTGTCAGTCAACACTGTCCAGGGTCTGCCTACACTGTCCCGCCCTTCCGGGGTGGGCACCAAGCCCCCAAGCCAATCAGCTCTCCTGGAAGTCCTTTAAGCGGCCTCTGTGATGAACCCCTCCCAGGCGTGGGCGGTGCAGCCTTTGTCTCTGGCAATGGCTGGTCAGTTACCCCCGCCACTAGTTCCTGGCTCACCAGCTCCCGCTTGGAGTTTCCTGTGGAGCCTGGGGGCCTGTGTGGTTGCGCAGGGCTGGGCCTCCCCCCTCGCAGGGGCTTCTAGCTGCTGTTTCCCCGGTGGCCCAGCAGCACTGTTTTAGGCCTTCTCACAGCCCCGGCTGGTGCACTTCCCACTCCCCCACTCTGGCTTCCCACAGGACTCTTCTCCTCTGCCTCTAGCCCTGGGAGCGGAGCCTCCTCTCCCCGTTGCCGGAGTGAGTTTCTCACAGTCCCTCCCCTGCAAGAGTTCAATTCTGTGTTCCCTATGGCGTTTGCCCTCGCTGCCCGCACTTCTCTGTTGAGACTTCCAGTCACCAGCAAGCCCGGAACTGGCCCCAGTCAAATGCGCCCCTCTGGGCAGAGCTGCCCCTGCCCAGAGCCGACCTCGGCCCGCCAGCCGGTCGGTTGGGAATGCCTCACCCACTGTCCTGCTGGCCTCCTCTGCCTCTGGGCTGTGCTCCCCTGTGTCCAGATGCTGCCTGTTCCAATTCCTAGGGTCCTGAAGATGTCTCACGCTCCTTATCCTGTCCTCTAGCTGCTTTGGTACTCAAGAACACCATCAGCACTGCTCTCTACTCTGTCGCCATCTTCCCTCTGAAATCTTAACTATTAAAAATAACTTAATTACAATGTTCTTTTAACTGTGAGAACTAGACCTGAAGAGTGATGGTTGGGAGAGGGTGAGCTGTATGCTTCTGGGAAAAGCTATTTTATGAGGACCTTAGAATATGCTAGTATTGATTAAGTAAGAATAGGCTGGAATATCTGTGTTGTGCCTCATTCCATTCAAATCACATTATTCTGAATCTTTTAATTTAAGTATTATTTTGAAATAACAATTTGTGATAATTCTGGGTTTTATCTCATTTATAGTTTATTTTGCTGGTGAAATTTGAGTAAACTCAAAGTATAGTTCTGAAGGACAAAAGCTGAGAAGACATTGGCACATAGAGTGTTGTCAGTTTTCTCAGAAATGGGGGCATTATGCGCAGTATTTTGTCTGTAAATATGCTTCACACTTTAAAGACACAATGTCAGGGAAGGTTTCTGGGTCCCCTTTTTAAAAAATTTCAGGTTAAGGGGAAAAGCAGGTAAATGAGGAGTCCATATGATCAGAAAGAACTGGCACCAAGCTATTCTCCTCTTTTCTAATAAAAATAAGTCTAAGAGAACCACCCTGAAGTTTATTGTTTTCACTGGCAGAGGAGATATCTAACATGAGTACTATCTTTCAATGCATAGACCTTCCAATGCCAACATTGTAATAATCATAGGCTGTAAAACCCCAAGCGACAAATGAAAAACAAAGAGTAGCACTCTGAAGATACATATTGGAAGTAGATATCTACCGCCTAGTAGGTCACATCAGAGTCCTTAGCATGGTACAAAAATACAATACTTCAAAACAATATGATGTGGTCCCTTTAAATTTCAGCAGCCTTCTCTTTCTTCCACTTCCTGGAGATATCCAATATCCCAGACAGACCTAATCACTTAGGCATGACAAAGAAGTAAGAGAGTGGTGGAATCCTATGCCTCTGTGAGTGCTGGGTGCAAAATTCTACCAGAAAAGCTTATTTCTACCTGCTAAATTTAGCTTTCAATGACCAGTTTGCATTCTTCAGTTTATCAGACTACACTGTGTAGTGGGCCAGCAAAAGTTTATTTTAACAATGTGGGAGCAATGGAGGGTGGTGAAAGTCATATTTGCAGAGTAAAGATGTTGACATCAAATAACAAAACAACCCACCAGCTAAAATCCCTTAATTTCATAAAAGACATTATTTTAACAAACAATATAATAAACTCAATAAAATAATGAATTGGCTTTTGGGAAATGCCATATATATATATATGATATGCTGATATCAGAATAAAATGCTGATGTCATTTTATTCTGGACTGGCAAACATTTCATCAGCCGCATAATCTTGTACAGAGAAGTATTTTAGATTTTCCAAATAGGCCAATGGCTGTTTACCCCAGTTCTGTCCTGAAAGTATATATTTTTAGATATTACTTTTGCAAGCTGTTTCCCTTTCTTAAAAGTAAAATATTAATGATATAAACTAGATCTTACTCATTTTAGTGTCCTTTGCACTTATGGGAGGGCCAAGCACATATTGTGAACAAGATGCAGTTGAGTGAATGGAAGATCTATATATGAACATAAAGCATGCTACTGCTGAACAGATTTAGTTGTTAGAATTTATTATTTTTACATTTAATTATTATTTTATTAAAATTCTCTGTTTTTTCTCCCATTGCTCTCCCCA
The DNA here is from genome assembly GCA_004026585.1 of Noctilio leporinus. Classification (NCBI taxonomy): domain Eukaryota; kingdom Metazoa; phylum Chordata; class Mammalia; order Chiroptera; family Noctilionidae; genus Noctilio; species Noctilio leporinus. The sequence goes on along the minus strand of PVIW01014329.1, from coordinate 17,578 downwards.
GCCCAGGCTGTCCTTTCCCTCTCCAACATTCAATCCCCACCTTGTTTTCCATGTCCATGGGTTATTTATACTAGTTCCTTGACTAAAACATTCCTCTTCTTTCACCCTTTCTTCCCCTTCCCAGTCCCTTCTGCTCACAGTCTGTTCTTTGTTTCCATGCCTCTGGTTCTATATTGCTTGTTTATTTTGTTCATTACTGGTCTGTAGCATTAGGTGAAATCATGTGGTATTTATCTTTTGCCGCCTGAGTTATTTCACTAAGCACACTGCTCTGCAGTTCCAATTATGCTGTCAAAAAGTAGGAGTTCTTTTTTTCCTTCTCCTAGATAGTATTCCCTTCTGCGAATGTTCCACAGCCTTTTTATCCATTCACACCAATGGGCACTTAGGCTGTTTCCAGTACTTGGCTATTGTGAACAGTCCTGTTATGGACATAGGGTTCCATAGATTTTGGGTTTTTTTTTTTCTTTTTGAATTGCTGATTTAGGATTCTTTGGGTGTAATCCCAGCAGTGGAATTGCTGGGTCAAAAGGCATTTCCATTTTTAGTTTTATGAGGAAATTTCAAACTCTTTCCCACAGTGGCTGCAGCAGTCTGCATTCCCTCTGACAGTGCACTGGGGTTCCCTTTTCTCCACATCCTTGCCAGCACTTGTTTGTAGATTTGTTAATGATGGCCATTTTGACCAGTGTGAGATGTTATCTCTGTGGTTTAATTTGCATCTCTTTGATGGCAAGTGATGGTGAGCATTCTTTCATATGCCTATGGGCCTTCTATATGTCCTCCTTAGGGAAGTGTCTGTTCAGTCCTTTGCCCATTTTTTTTTTTTTTAATTTTATTGTTGTTGTATTACATTCATCCCCTTTTTGCTCCACTCTGTTCCCCTCCCCACCCACCCATTCCCCCCAAAGTCAATCTCACCTGTTGTCCATGTCCATGGTTCCTTTATACTAGGTTCTTGTCTAAGCTGCTCCCCTTTCTTGCCTCTGCCTCCCCCCTCCCCCCATCCCCTTCCCCCCTGACCACTGAAGGCCTATTCATTGTATTCATATACTTGGTTCTATTTTGCTTGTTGTTAGTTTTGCTCATTATTGTCCCGTAATGGGTGAGATCCTTTGCCCATTTTTTAATTGGGTTGTCTGTCTTTCTGACACTGAGTAGTGTAAGTTCTTTATATATTTTGGATATTGTAAACTTGTTCAAGGTATCATTGGCAAATATGTTTTCCCCTACAGTTTGTTTCTTATTCATTCTGCTGATATTTTATTTAACTGAGCAGAAAATTTTCAGTTTGATGTAGTCCCATTTGTTTATTTGCTCCTTTATTTCTCTTGCCCTAGGAGAAATACTGATGAAAATATTGCTGCCTGTAATATCTAGAATTCTATTGACTATTTTCCTCTAGGACTTTTAAGGTGGCATGGCTTATGTTAAGTCCTTTATCCGTCTTGAGTTTATTTTGGTGTATGATGTAAATTTGTAATCTAGTTTTATTTATTTATTTATTTGCATGCCTCTGCCCAGTACTCAAAAAACCACTTGTCGAAGAGGTTATTTTCAATCCAATTTATGCTTCTTTCCCTTTCTTGAATGTTACTTGGCTGTGGAGACCTGGGTTTATTTCTGGGCTCTCTAGTATGCTCCATTGATTTATATGTCTATTCTTATGACAGTACCATACTGGTTTGATGACAGTGGCCTTGTAGTATAGTTTGATATCCAGTATTGTGATTCTTCCTAGTTTGTTCTTCTTTCTCAAGTTTGCTGTGGCTACTCATAGTTGTTTTTGGCTCCATATGAATTTTTGAATTATGTTCTAGATCTGTGAAATATGATGTTGGTATTTTAATAAGGATTGCATTGAATCCATAAATTATTTTGGGTAGTATGGACATTTTAATGATGTTAATTCTTCTCATCCATGAGCATGGCATATGCTTCCATTTATTTGTATCTTCCTTAATTTCTTTCTTCAGTGTTCTATAGTGTTCTGAGTACAGAATTTTTACATTCTTGGTTAGGTTTATTCCAAGGTATATTTTTCTTGTTGCTATCATAAATGCGGTTTCTTTTCCAGTTTCTCTCTCCGATGTTTCATTGCTGGTATACAAAAATGCCTTTGATTTCCGGATATTGACTTTGTGTCCTGCTATGTTGCCAAATTTGTTTATTAGGTCAAGTAGGTTTTTGGTGGAGTCTATAGGGTTTTCTACATACACTATCATGCTATGTGCAAATAATGACAGTTCTACATTCTACTTTGCAATTGGGGTGCCTTTAATTCCTTTTTCTTGTTTGATTGCTATGGATAGAACTTCCAAAACTATGTTGAATAGGAGTGGAGAGAGTGGGCACTCTTGTCTCATTCCTTATCTTAGGAGGAAAGAGTTTAGATTTTGCCCATTGAGTATAATGTTGGCTGCAAGTTTCTCCTATATGACCTTTATTATGTTGAGGTATGCTTCCTCTATTCCCATCTTGCTGAGCATTTTTGTCATAAATGGTTGCTGTGTTATCAAATGCTTTTTCAGCATCTAGTGATTTGATCATATGTTTTTTAAATTTTTCATTTTGTTTATGTTGTGTATTACATTTATGGCATTTAATTCTGCTCTGATCTGGGTTATTTCCTTTCTTCTACTTGCTATGGGATTTGTTATTGTTTCTCTAGTTCTTGTAGCTATAGGGTTAGGTTGTTTATTTGACATTCTTCTATCCTTTTTAAGTAGGTTTGTATTACTATGACCTTTCCTCTTAGGACTGCCTTTGCTGTTTCCCATAAGTTTTGGACTGTTGTGTGTTCATTTTCATTTGTTTCCAGAAATTTTTTTATTTCTTTCTTGATCTCATTGTTCAGCCATGCATTATTTAATAGCTTGCCATTCATTCTCCATAAATTTGAATGCCTTTGGGTTCTTTCTTTGGGACTGGTTTCTAGTTTCAAGACACTGTGATCAGAGAAGATGCCTGATATAATTTCAATGTTCTTGAATTTATTGAGCCTTGTTTTGTTTCCTGCCCTGGCATGTATCTTTGAAAATTTTCTACATGCCTCTGAAAAAAATGTTTAGTTTGCTTCTTTGAGTTAAAAGGTTCTATATATATCAATTAAGTCCATTTTACCTGGAGCATTGTTCATTGCCACAATATCCTTGGTGTTTCCTTGCTTGGAAGATTAGTCCATTATTGATAATGGGGTATTAAAATCCCCTACTACAAATGTGTTGGTGTTGATACATCCTTCTTGAAGTCTTCCAATATTTTCTTTATATATTTGGGTGCTCCTGTTGGATGCATATACTTGGATCTTTACTAGGATTAAATACTGTGTAATATCCTTCTTTTCTGTTATTATGACCTTTGTTGTGAAATCTATTTTGTCTGATATAATATTGCTACCCCAGCTATTTTTTCATGTCCATGTAATCAAAGTATCCTTTTCCATCCCTTCATTTTTAGTCTGTGTAGGTCTTTTGTTCTGAGGTGGGTCTCGTATATTGCATATATGTGAGTCATGTTATCTTATCCATTCAGCTACCCTATGTCATTTGATGGAGCATTTACTTCATTTACACTTAAGGTTATTACTGATAGGTACTTATTCAGGATGATTTTTCCCTTTTTCCATGTCTTCCTACCCTCTCTCTATTTTTTCTTTTCAACTTCTTTTTTTAAATATATTTTATTTATTTTGCTATTACAGTTGTCCCAATTTCCCCCCATTTACCCCTCTCCACCCAGTACCTCGTTTCCTCCAGCAATGCCCCCCTTAGTTCATGTCCATGAGTCATGCATATAAGTTCTTTGGATTCTCTATTTCCTTTGTTCTTCTTAACATCACTGTTTATTCTGCAACCACCAATGTGTACTTTTTTTACCTTTCATATCCAGACAATTCACCATTTAATTACTGCCTTCTGTCAGCTTCTCAAATCATATTAATACAGTTTTCTTTTCATTATTCCAAAATGCTTATGTTAATTCATTCACCAACTTCTTAAAATAGTATGTTTAGCATTTGTTAGAATTTTTTTATGCTAAATTGAATATTTTTCCCAGATATCCCAAATCTGCTGCAAAGGACAATACTTCTGTGTTCAAACATAAACCATAAAATGCTGAAGCAGATATTTTCTCATTTAGACCACAAACTAGTTCCTCAAACTACTCCTATTAGGAAAATGTTCAGACACATTCCCCTTCTGTTCCTTCTCCATTGACTCAATCAAGTTTGCTTTGATTTCACTTAAATTATGGCAACACTGTGGGGCCTTGTGTACATGGACTTGAATCAAGGAAGACTTAAGTTCCAGTCAGCAATTAGGTCTTAACTAGTTGGAGGTATCTGATATGACTGTCATTTTCTGAGAGATGTCTTTTTGTTTGTTTATTTGTTTTAATGTGTGAAATTGGGATGATAATGATTGAAAATAATGCATGTGGACTTTTTGCAGATTATTTAAAGTATGTGCTTAATCAACTGGTGTCATGGCAAGACTTGATATATATTAATACAGCATGAACAAAATATGTGCATCATTCACATAACCATCCAGGAGGGCCCACATGGATGGGGTAAGTTTGCAGGACTATGAATTGAATATGTGTGTTGCCCAAAATTCCATATGTTGAAACCTAATCCCCAATGTCATGGTATAAAAAGGTTGGGCCTTTGGGAGGTCATGAAAATTGAGATCCCATTAATATGATTAGTGTCCTTATGAAGAGACCTCAGATAGATTTCACCCTTTCTTTCATGTAAGGACACAATGAGGAGACTGCCTATGAACCAGAAATGGATTGTCATCAGATAATATATCTGCCACACCTTATCTAGAATTTCCAACCTTCAAAGTTCTGAAAAATAAATTTCTGTTGTTTAAGCCACCCCGATCCTGAGGTATGGTACTTTATAGCCTAAATAGACTAAGACAGGATGAACTATAGATTTTCAGAGACTGATATTGATGGAACCCAGTATCTTTATTTAACAAGGGCTTCCAAGATTACCATGAACAACCATACCAGTCAGTAAGAAGGGGATAGAATAGAACAGAGAAACAAGGAAGGGAGGCTTTTATGTGCCAGATGTGGACATGGCACCTGTCACTTGAAATCTTAGTTGAGCCAAGTGAACCAGAAAAAAAAGAAATTTGATGAACCAAGCATTCCACTTTAGCTTATGGAACTCTTTTAAATCAGATTAAAGACTAATGTTGTAGTCTCCTTCTATTGTTTAGACCACATTATATGGTGGGTGGAGTGACTCTGTCACTACCCAGGAAAAAGACCTACCAAAGAGCAACATCACAACCAAATCCCAAGTACAACCAGACAACTTAAATAAATGGCATAAAGGCCAATCTAAGAGCATCAAGTATAGAAGATCAAAGAGTCTACGCCACAGAATCCCATAGGTCTCCTAATACAGAAGGTCACACCACTAAGGCAGGATGTCTAAGCAGATCAATCTAAGAAACAGAAATGAATAAGAAAAGTCACCTAAAATGGGGAACAAAGAAACATTTTCCCATTGAAAGACAAGGAGGAATCCTGAGAAAGATTGCTAAATGAAAGAGAGGCAAGAAAACCATCAGACATGGAATTCAAAATAATGATTATAGAGAAGCTCAGTGAGCTTAGCAAGCTCAAAGAAAACTACAAAGAACCCAGGGGAACTATGAAGAACTCCAAGGAAGCCCGAAGGAACTTACTGAGAACTATACCAGCATTAAAAAGGACATAGAAACTATCAATAAAAGTGAGGAGGAAATGAAGAGGACAATTTTTAATTGAAGAAGACAGTAAAGGAAATCCAAAGAGGGCTAAATGAAGCAGAGAATTGGATCAGCAAGCTGGGGACAACATAAAAAAAAATTTCAAGACAGTCCAACAAAATGAAAAAAAGACTAAAAAATAATTAAGAAGTTTTAAGAGGACTTCAGGACAACATGAAATGTGATATGTGGGTCATAGGGTTACCAGAAGAAGAAGGCAAGCAAGGGATAGAAAACCTGTTTGAAAAAGTAATGACAGAAACTTCTCTAACTTGATGGGAGAATAAGTCATACAAGTTCAGGAACACAAAGTGTCCCAATGAATATGAATCCAAAGAGATCTACTGCAAGACACATTGTACTTAAAATGGTAAATTTAAAAGACAAAGAGATAATCTTAAAAGTAGCAAGAGAGAAATAGCTAATAATATACAAGGGAGCTCTAATAAGTTATTAGGTGATTTCTCTACATAAACACTGCAAGCAAGAAGATAATGGAGCCCTGTCTGGTTGCATGGTAGATAAGGCACTGGCGTGTGAACCCAAAGGTCTCTGGTTAGATTCCCAGCCAGGGCATACATAACCATGTTGCAAGCCAGGTCTGTAGCTGGAGGCAGGTGGAAGGCAACCATACATTGATGTTTCTCTCCCTCTTTGCCTCTCCCTCTTCCTCTCTCTCTAAAAATAATAAACTTTTTAAAATGTAAAAAAAAAATATATATATAGAGAGAGAGACATCCTTACCATGATAAAGGGTATATATATATATAAAAGATGGTATGGGGAAAAAAATCCAAGTAATGAAAAACAAAGTTCTACAACCAAGACAACTCTAACCAGGAAGGCTGTCACTCAAAATAAGAGATGACATATAGAATTTTCAAAATAAGGCTAGAAGAATTTTTCTCTACAAAACTAGAATTGCAAGAAATACTAAAAGATCTTCTTTAAGAAGGTGAAGAAATAGAGGCAGAGAGGAACACAGGTACAAAGGGGAATACCGACAATAAGTACCTATAAATAATAACCTTAAATGTAATAAATTAAATGTACCAATCAAAAGACATAAAATAGCTGAATGGATAAGAAACCTTAACCACTAATATGCTATGTATAAAAGACTTACATTGAAATAAAAGATTTACACAGACTGAAAAAGAAGGAATGAAAAAATATTTCAAACAAATGCACATAAAAATAAGCTGAGGTAACAATACTTATTAGATAAAATAGATTTCACAACAAAGGGCATAAAAAGAGACAGAGAAGGACATTTCATAATACTTAAGGGAGCAATACATCAACAAGATATAACCATTGTAAACATATATGCACTCAATATAGCAGCACACAAATATATAAGGAAATCTTGAAGGATTTCAAAAAGGATATCAACAGCAGCACACTCATAGTAGGGCATTTTAATGCCTTAATATCAAAAATGGACAAATCTTCCAAGCAAAGAAACACCAAGGATACTGTAGCATTGAACAACACTCTAGAAAAAATGGAAAAAGAAATACACAGAATCTTTTACGCCAAAGAATATTTTACACACATTTATTTCAAATGTACCTGTAACATTCTCAAATATAGACCACATGGAAGGACACAAAACAAACCTCCACAAATTCAAGAAAATTAAAATTATATAAAGCATCTTCTCAGATCACAATGACTTGAAACTAGAAAACAATCTCACTGGAAAAACCCAAAAATATTCAATTCATGGAGAGTAAATATCATGCTATTAAGTAATAAATGGGTTAATAATTATCTCAAGAAAGACACCAAAATTTTTCTGGAAAGAAATAAAAATGGGCATACAACGGCCCAAAACTATGGGGCACAGTGAAAGCAGTCATGAGAGGAAAGTTGATAGCAATACAAGTCTACCTAAAAATGATAGAAGAATCTCAAATAAACAACCTAACCCTATAGCTACAAGTACTAGAGGAAGAACAACAAAAAAAGCCCAAAGCAAATAAAAGAAAGGAAATAATCCAGATCAGAGCAGAATTAAATGACATAGAAGTTAAAAGAAAAATTCAATCAATAAATCCAGAAGCTTGTTCTTTGAAAAGATTATCAAAATTGACAAGCCTTTAATCACACTTTTAAAGAGAGAGAGCGAGAACCCAAAAAATAAAATTAGAAATGAAAGAGGAGAAATCACAACTGATACCACAGAAATACAAAGGAATGTAAGAAATTACTACAAACAACTATATGACAAGAAATTGGACAACCAAAAAAATGAACAATTTTCTGGAAACATAATCTTCCAAAATCAAATTGCAAATAAGCCAAAAGCCTAAATAGCAAATAAAAACTAGTTAAAATGATGGAAGTAATAATATAATTAGTTAATTAATTAAAACCAAAACAAACAAACAAAAAAAATTCTGGCATACAAAAGTCACTGGACCAGATGGCTTTACAGGCAAATTTTACCAAACATTTAGGAAATAAATAACTCTTATCCCTCTCAATTTATTCCAAAAAATTCAAGAAGAGGGAAAATTCCCAAAGTTTTTTTATGAGGCTAGTATTATTCTAATCCCACAACCAGGTTAAGACACAACAAAGAAAGAAAACTACAGAGCAGTATCTATTATGAACATAGATGCTAAAATCTTCAACAAAATATTGGAAAACTATTCCAGCAATCCATTAAAAAGATCATACACCATGATTAAGTGGGATTAATCCCAGGGATGCAAGGATGGTATAATATTTGCAAATCCATAAATGTAACATACCAAGTAAACAAAATGAAAGACAATAAACATGCAATCATATCACTAGATGCTGAAAAAACATTTGATAACATACAGCAACCATTTATGACAAAAATGCTCAGCAAGATGGGAATAGAGGAAGCATACCTCAACATAATAAAGGTCATATAGGAGAAGCTTGCAGCCAACATTATACTCAATGGGCAAAATCTAAACTCTTTCCTCCTAAGATAAGGAATGAGACAAGAGTGCCCACTCTCTCCACTCCTATTCAACATAGTTTTGGAAGTTCTATCCATAGCAATCAAACAAGAAAAAGGAATTAAAGGCACCCCAATTACAAAGTAGAATGTAGAACTGCCATTATTTGCACATAGCATGATAGTGTATGTAGAAAACCCTATAGACTCCACCAAAAACCTACTTGACCTAATAAACAAATTTGGCAACATAGCAGGACACAAAGTCAATATCCGGAAATCAAAGGCATTTTTGTATACCAGCAATGAAACATCGGAGAGAGAAACTGGAAAAGAAACTGCATTTATGATAGCAACAAGAAAAATATACCTTGGAATAAACCTAACCAAGAATGTAAAAATTCTGTACTCAGAACACTATAGAACACTGAAGAAAGAAATTAAGGAAAATACAAATAAATGGAAGCATAAACCATGTTAATGGATTGGTAGAATAAACATTTAATTGTCCTTACTACCTGAAGCAATTTACAGATTTCATACAATCCCTATTAAAATACCAATGAAATGTTTCACAGATTTAAAACAAATACCTCAAATATTTATATGGAGCCACATTCAACCATGAATAGTCACAGCAATCTTGAGAAAGAAGAATGAAGTAGGAAGCATCAGGGTACTAGATATCAAACTATTAAAAGGCCACTTTAATCAGAACAGTCTGGTGCTGGCATAGGATTAAAGATATAGATCAATGGAACAGAATAGAGAGCACAGAAATAAACCCAGAACTCTATGGGCAACTAATATTTGACAAAGAGGGAAGGAAGATAAAATTGAATGCAAATAACCTCTTCAATAAGTGGTGTTGGGAGAATTTAACAGGAATATGTGAAAAATAAAACTAGACAACCAACTTTCACCATACACCAGAATATACTAAGGATGGATAAAAGACTCATCCATCCATGGCATAAGCCATGCCACGATAGTTTTCCTAGAGGAAACAATAAGCATTAAATTTCAGATATCTCATGAGCAATTTTTCATCAATATTTCTCCTAGGACAAGGGAAATAAAAGAGCAAATAAATGAATAGTTTATTCAGCAAATAAACTGAAAAGTTTCTGCTTATCTAAAGAAAACTTCACCAAAATGAAAAGGGAACTAACTGTATTGGGAAATATATTTGCCAATGATATCTCAGAGGATTTCATCTCCAAACTATATAAAGAATATATAGGAATCAACACCAGGAAGACAGACAATGCAATTTAAAGATGGGCAAAGGACCTGAACATATACTCCTCCAAGGAGGATATACAAAGGGCCCATAAGCAAGATGCAATTAAAACCACAGTGAGATATCGTCTCACACCTGTCGGAATGGCCAATCAACAAACAACAAGTACTGTTGAGGGTGAGGAGAATAGCTAGCTTTAATGAACTGTTGGTGGGAATGTATACTGGTGCAGCCACTGTAGAAAACATTATGGAATTTCCTCAAAATACTAAAATGGAACTAAATTTTGATCCAGAGTCTCCACTGCTAGCATTATTCCCACAGAATCCTGAAACACAACTTCAGAAGAACCTATGCTCCCCTATGTTCATAGCAGCAATATTTATAATTGCCAAGTCTTGGTAACAGCCTAAGTGCCCATCAGTGTATGAATGGATCAAAAAATGATGGTACATTTATACAACAAAATACCACACTACAGGAATAAAGAATTAACATCTGCATCATCATGGATGGACCAGGAGAGTATTATGCTTTGTGAAATAAGCTAGGGGGAGAAAGTCAAATACCCTATGATCTTACCTAATACAGGAAACTAATGAACAAAATAAATGAATGAGCAATTTAGAACCTGAGGCAAGGAAACAAAGAACAGACTGACAGTGACCAGAGGGGAGAAGAGAGGGAGAAATAATGGGAAGAGCTTAGTCAAAGAACAAGTATAAATGACCCATAGATAAGGACAACAGGGTGGGAATTGATTGAAGGAGATGGGATTGGATGGGTGAGTCAGGGAAGATCAATGGGGGAAAATGGGGCAACTGTAAAACAGCAACAATAAATTAATTCAAAATATTAAATAAAATATATTATGAACCTCGTGTATTTTTGAATTGTATTCATTTTCTATGTGGAACAACATGCTACCACAATAATCTCATGCCTTAAAACAATATCCATTTTTATCTGACTGTCTCAGTGGATCTGAAATCCAGGCTCAGCTTCTCTAGACTGTCATCTTAGGGTATCAAGCTGGAATCAAAGTGGTAGAGGGGCTGTGGTCTCTGTAGCTCCATGCTTTCTTCCAAGCTCATTTAGGTCATTAGACAATCAGGCTCCTTTCTGTTGTGAGACCAAGGTCCCTACTTACATGCTGGTTACTGTTGGGGGCCAGCCTTAGCTTCAAGAAGCTGCCTGAGGCCCTGTCCACTTAGATTCCCCTTTGGGTAGTTCAAGTCTCCAAAATCAGCAGGGTAATTCCTGTTATGCTTTGAAACTAATTTCAGGAAGCTTTCTATTCTTTTGAAGGGCTGAACTGATTAGGTGAGGCCCATCCAGTAGAATCTGCTTTCTGATTACTTCAAAGTCAATTGATTTGAGACCTCGATTACACCTGCAAAATTCCTTGACCTTCATCCTTTGGAAAAAGAACAATAACAGGAGTGAAATCCATCTCATCCACAGGTTCAGGCAACACTGAATGGAGGACAGGTGTGACTATATGTATAATGTTACCTCTGAAGGGGTGTGGGATACAGGAATCTCAAGATCTTGGGGCCATCAGAGAAATCTGACAATCATATTCATTATTTTTTTAATGTGTTTGCAATAGCAATCAGTGTTCTTGGCCATACATCTATGATGATTCTCCTGCTGGACACTGATGGCATGTCCTTGCTCCCTTGCTCTGTAGTGTGGCTACATGACTTCCTCAGGGCAAAAAAAGGAAGTGATATGTGTCACTTCAGAATGAAATACTCAAAATCCAGTGAGGGATATAGAAACATTTCCTTTCTTTCTGGTACAGTAACCAGGTATGATTAAAATAGAGTTGCTTTGCTCTAATATGTGTGACTGATGATGGAGGCATGTTGTCAGCCCATGATGGTGTGGATGTCATGGATGTAGGCAAGAAATGACCTATGTTGTTTAAAAGTATTAAGTTTTGTGTCTGTTACAGCATAAAAGTTTCTCCTCTCATCTTAGACACACTATAGTTTTTTTAAGTGTAGGTAGAAGTTTACACATTTCTTGTTAAATTTGGCTGTACTGGTCTTGGTCCAGTTTTATAACTTTTCAAAATAATTTAGAATGTGATTCAATCACCATATTAGCAATGTCTTCAATTTGGGATCTGATAAGTAGCCTTACATGTCTTAGAGCAAATAATGAACATTGATATTGATGATGATTGCATCAATCACTGGGCTTCTGCCATGCCCTGGAGAGATCCTTAAATGCAAAGAACTGTTAATCACCATCCCTGGCACCATTATTCAAGAGTCATGTGAAAGACACATCCATGATTTACTGGTTGAAAAAATAGTATGCTTACTGAAATAAATATGGCCTGATAAAATAAAAGCACAATATTATGTTAAGATTTTAAAAATTCTTTCTTTTTTATCAAGGTATAATCATTACTTGTGTTCATTCAGTAACGTTCTTTTCCTTTCCCACCCCTCTCTGACTTCTTACAGAATCCCTAGCCCCATCCTGGCATCAGTTAAGATGTCTTTACCCTCTCACTCCCAGTGCCCATCCTTGGCATCTTCTTGGCAGACTTTTCCATACTGGCTTTCTTCCAAAGTCTGTGCTTTCCAGGACATTTCCCATGCACATATCCTGGAACTTAAGGCTCATTGAGACTATTTTATGGGGTACTTCCTTCTGCTCTCCATCATCAACTACATAGGTCCAATAAAGCTTTGCTTTTAAAGTTCATATTGTATTTGTCCTCCAGCTCTGAAAGCAAACATCAACTCGAGGTCATGACAGTATTCATAAAATTACAAAACTACATTTATTTCCCTCCCTGTCCTTCTCTTTATCCATGATTCTATGTTTATGGTAATCAGCAATATGAGATTCCACCAGACAGGTAAGTACAAATTTAGTAACTGGTTTTCACTCATACAGATGGTACAGCCAGTTAGATGTGAGGTCAGCATACACACACTTGTTTGTCCTGGGCAGTCTGAGTTGTACCTTTTGTCTCAGGGTATTCACTTTCCTTCTTTTGTATGACAAATTATATGATCACCATAATATAGGCCTTAGATTTAACAACAACAACAACAAAAAATACATTTGCTAATGTCACTAAAATACTCATTATACCCTACCTTTGAGCTGCTCTGAGTTGGAAGTTATCAGGTAGTAGCTGGAAATGGCAAATTTTATAAGAAACATGCTACTGAGCAGGATAAAAATACATGATAATACATTTGTTGGTGGTAGGACTGGATCCTTATGCTTTCCATTCACTGGGGATGCACCATAAACACCAGCATCAACATTTGCCCACACAGGCTAATTTATACCTGGCAAGTAAGATCTGGCTGAAAAACTCACTGGCTCCAATTTCTAGGAGTGGGTGTGTCAGTCCACTGCCTTCCATTCACAATTGCATCAAGGCTACACATTTTACACAATTGCCTGAGTGAAATCAGATATAGATGATCTAGGAATCATTTTTTTTTCACTTGTAAATTACAGCTTTTAATTTATAGAATTGTTGAGTGAGTTAAAAAAACAGTTAAAAATTTTGTGAAAGTAAATCTCTTTCACTGAATCTAGCACAACAAATGTTAGGCTTTTTGCCTTGTGTGAATTTCTATGGACTCAAAGTGTCACCTGAGAATGCTGCCTGAGAGGTAATGTGTCTTTCACTGACTATAGAACAAATGCTTTGGTGGACACTGAAGTACATCTGTCATGGGCACAGAGGGAGGACAGTGGTCCTCAGGGTTCCTGATGATGTTTTCATCCTTGAAATAATTCATATTTATAATTCCTACTTTAACACTCGATATTTTTTACTCCCAATGATGTTATTTTAATTAATGGAATAGTAAAACATAAATCACTCTTCTCATTTTAACAGTTTAAAGATATTGTCAAAGGGTTTATACTTTTTTTCCTCCTTCATTTGAAGATGTTCCCTTCTGTAGGCACCAGAACATTGCAAATGAGCCTACAGTATGTGAGCTTCTGGTAATGATACAAAAGAATGAGATGACAGTACTGTTAATGTTTTTGTCTGTACATTATTTTCTTATTTGTTAAATATTAGATACAGAGGAAAGGAGAGAGGAAGATTGAGAGAAATATTGATTTATTGTTCCAATTAATGGATGCATTCATTTGTTGATTCTTGTTTGTGCCCCAACCATGGATTGAACTGGCAATCTTGGCATATCAGAGCAATGATCTAGGGGAAGTAAGGAAAGTACACCTCTACACACAACAGAAGGTCACACAACAAAGGTAGGAACTCAAAAAAGCCCAAACAAAAAAAGCAAAAGCAAACAAGAAGAGACAACTAAAAATGGGGAGAAAAAGAAACACTCCATCACCAAAAGGAAAGGAGGAATCACCAGAAAGACCACTAAATGAAATATAGGAAAGTGAATTGTTGGATACAGAATTCAAAATAATGATGAAAGAGAAGCCCAATGAGCTTAATGAGCTCAAAGAAATCTACAAACAACTCCAGAGAAACTACAAGCACCTGCAAAGGAATTACAAAGAACTCCAGGGAATCTACAAAGAACTTACTGAGAACTATGCCAGCATTAAAAAGGTCATAGACATTATCACCAAGAGCTTGAGGAAATGAAGAATACACTTTCAAAATTCAAGAATACAGTAGAAGAAATCAACAGCAGGCTAGAGGAAGCAGAGGACTGGATCAGTGAGCTGGAGTATAATGTAAAAAATATTCCAAGACACTGTGACAAAATGAAACAAGACTGAAAAAGAATGAAGAGATGATAAGAGAGTTGCAGGACAACATGAAGTGCAATGAAATCTGTATCATAATGATACCACAAAAAGAAGAGAAGCAAGAAATGGAAAACCTGTTTGAAAAAGTAATGATTGATAACTTCCCTAACTTGATGAGTGAAAATGTCACTCAAGTTCAGGAAGCACAGATGGTCCCAAAGAAGATGAATCCCAACAGACCCACTCCAAGACACATAATTAAAATGGCAAATTTGATAGACAAGGATAGAAAACTAAAAGCATCAAGAGAGAAATAGCTAATAGCATATAAGGAGGATCTAATAAGATTATGAAATGATTTCTCAACAGAAACACTATAATCCAGACAGAAATGGCAAAAAATATTCCAAGTATGCCAAGTAATGACACACAAAGGCCTACAACCAAGAATACTCTACCTAGCAAGGCTCTCATTCAAAATAGAAGGTGAGAGTAAGTCAAAGAAGACCAATCCAAGAATCAGAAAGATACAAGAGTCACCTAAAGTGGGAAGACAAAGAAATAAACCCTTAGCTAATGGAAAGAAGGTATCCCCAGGAAGAGAGCAAAATGAAATAAAGGCAAGCACACTCTCAGACATGGAATTCAAAATAATGATGATAGAGAAGCTCAATGAACTCAGTGAGTTCAAAGAAAACTACAAACAACTCCAGGGGAACTACAGCGAACTCCAGGAAAGCTACAAGGAATTTACTGAGAAATACACCAACAATAAAAAGGACCTAGAGATCATCAATAAGAGCCAGGAGGAAATGAAGAATCCAATTTCTGAATTGAAGAACACAGTAGAAGGAATCAAAATCAGGCTAGAAAAAGCAGAGAATCAGATCAGTGGGCTAGAGGTCAATGTAGAAAAAAATTCCCAGGCTGTGCAACAAAATGAAAAAAGATTGGAAAAAAATGAAGAGGTTTTAAGAGAACTGTAGAACAACATGAAACATAATAACATCTGTATCATAGGGATACCAGAAGGATAAGAGGAGAAACAAGGGATAGAAAACCTCTTTGAAAAAGTAATGACAGAAAACTTCCCTAACTTGAGGACAGAAACTGTCATGTAGGCTCAGAAAGCACAGAGGGACCCGAGGAAGATGAACCCAAACAGGCCGACTCCAAGATGCATCATAATGAAAATGGCAAGTTTGAAGGATAAGGAGAAAATCCTAAAAGCAGCAAGAGAGAAACAGCTAATAACATAGAAGAGGGCTCCCATAAGGTTATCAGCTGATTTCTCAACAGAAACACAACAAGCCAGAAGGGAACTGCAAAAAATATTTCAAGCAATGAAAAACAAAGGCCTGCAACCAAGAATACTCTACCCAGCAAGGCTCTCATTCAAAATGGAAGGTGAAATAAGAAGTTTCCCAGATAAAGGAAGGCTAAAAGAATACACGTCCACCAAACCAGCCTTGCAAGAGACGCTAAAGGGTCTGCTTTAAGAAGATGAAGAAACAGAGAGACAGACAAGAACGCAGGTACAAGCAGAAAAATAAATAATGAATAAGTACCTATCAATAATAACCTTAAAGGTAAATTGATTAAATGCACCAATCCAAAGACATAGGGCAGCTGAATGGATAAGAATCAACTTTAATGAATGCTTTAAACTGATTTTGTTATAAATAGATTTTACTAAATAAGGTATAATTTTGTATACTACTTGTATCTGCAGTAGCAGGTTAAGCTTTCTTAGATTGGAATAATTTCACAATAGGGGAAAATCAGGTTACTTGCAATAACTCAGAAAAATCTAATGCATTTAAGGAAGAAGAAAAAAGTAAGAAAATGTGGATGTATATTACATAGAAGACATGCTATCTTTCTTATTCACTGTTATAAAATATGTGCTTATTTGTGGGAGTGTAATATATAGATTTTGTTAGCAATTTATGTTTTAAATAGCAACCAACTAGACATGGGTGTGTTGTGAAATCAGTCAATCTTTAGGTTAGAAAAGATGCTGAGAATGAAGACCAACTTGGATGGAAGTTGCAAACTACTTAACTGTATGATTTGTGCACATAGACAATATATATTCTCATATTAGCATGTAAATTAGATGAGATTCCTTTAAAATAAATTGTGGAAATATACAATTCCAGTTATGAAGGCTCCCAAACTGGGGATGCTTGGGAAAAGGAATGAATGCTATAGTAAACTTTATTATTGAAATGTGAACATACCTTATCTCTACCTCAACAGACTCTTAAATAGTTCAGGGATTAGTTTAGAATGACATAGGAAGCCAACCACAAGTTCAAAAAATAGCTAGAATACTATTTTACAAAATTATTTAAATCCTAGGGATTTTTATTTTTTACCTCAACTTAGTAGACATAATAATTTCTACCCTGGGTACCAGCTGAGCACTGCAAGTCTTCAACTTGTAAAACACAAGTTTTTCTTCTTGTAGAAGAAAAACAGAGGGTATTGAAAGAAGTAATACCTGTGCACAGCCTAAATAAATAAATAAATAAATAAATCTACTATTTAAGATGGAAAACTTCAAAAAGAGTAAGTTGTAGTTCCAGTAGCTTAAAATAAAGAAAGAAGGAACTTGTACCCTTTGCAACAACATGGATGAAACTGGAGAGTATTATGCTTAGTGAAATAAGCCAGTCAGTGAAGGACAAATATCATATGATCTCACCCATTACGGGACAATAATGAGCAAAACTAACAACAAGCAAAACAGAACCAAGTGTATGAATGCAAGGAATAGGCCTTCAATGGTCAGGGGGAACAGGGTTGGGGGGAGGGGGGAGGTAGAGGCAAAGAAGGGGAGCAGCTTAGACAAGAACCTAGTATAAAGGAACCATGGACATGGAC
>PVIW01014328.1:0-23905 GCA_004026585.1 Noctilio leporinus | reverse complement strand
CAGAGGGGAGCAAAAAGGGGATGGATGTAATACAACAACAATAAAATTAAAAAAAAAAAAAAAGAATGGGGTTTTTACAAGTCCAGCTGTAGCTGAATTAGTGGTTTCAGTGCTAGGTTATAAGGGGGTGGGGGTGGGGGGATCAAGTTGATAAAAGAAATGAATCTCAAATACTTTCATTAAACATTTTTTTTAAGTCTAATAATTGGCGTGTAAGGGTATAAAAATGTCTGTCATGTCATATTTCTAAAGATGACCTTGTATGCCTCAGATCAGTTTAATAATTTCACTTTAAAAACTGCTTTTTCCAGGTCTTCAGCCAGGTCTTCAGCCAGGTCAGTAGCTGGAGGCAGGTGAAAGGTAACCATACATTGATGTTTCTCTCCCTTTCTTCCTCCCTCCTTGCCTTTCTTGCTAAAAAATAATGAATAAATTTTTTTAAATAAAATAAATAAAAACCGCTTTTTCTTTCTCCCAGATTTTCTAATAATGTAGAAAATAATGTTAACATAGTATTCTAGTTTGTACAAGCCTTGGATTTTCTTTTCTTTTCAAAATCTTAATTTTGAACTTCCTAGTTTTTCTATACTGATTTTACTGGGCAAAGAAGGAAACTTTAATTCCAATCAAAACTTAAGTTTATGAATTTTTAAATTATGTGTTCCAGTAAATTAAATATACCATATGGTATCTTTTAAATGGAGAGTAAGTTTTATAACTACAAATTCCAGTGGTAATCATTCCACTTACAATTTTGGTGTAAATGCTTTTTTAGGGACCATCTAATATATGATTCCTACATGCATTTCTCTGTTATGTGTCAGCTCAATTTGCAATATTAAGATATATTGTTCTTGCCCTGGCTGGTGGTACAATGGATGAGGCACCGGCCTGCGAACCCAAAGGTGGCTGGTTCCCAAAGGTGGCTGGTTCGATTCCCAGCCAGGGCACATAGCCAGGTTACAGGTCAGGTTTCCAGCCAGGTCCGTAGCTGGAGGCAGGTGAAAGGCAACCATACACAGACTTCTCTTTCCCTCTCTGCCTCTTTCTAAAAGTAATAAATAAAATCTTTGAAATATATATTATTCTTTAACACTTTTGATATTAAATGGAGTTAATGTATAATCTTTACCTAGATAATTTCTAATTAAAATAGAAATGACAAATTACTGTTTTAATTAATGCTGTCTCCTGCTTTTATAGATCATAGCATAGAGTAGCTGTACATGAACAGGGTAAGGGAAGGAATGGGTACCTTTAGGGGATGTCAACAAGTGTGACCATCATGTCACTTTTAGAAGTGTAAAATACAAGCAATGTCTGCTCCAGGAAGTAAGGAGCTGTTACTGGAGAACTGCTGTTTTCCTAAAGTGCTTGTAGTTAAAAAACAAAACAAACAAAAAAGCCAATTCAACTCACCTTGGATGCCCAGGCAGGTGGGTGCACCCAGAAATCTCCCAGCATGAACTGGCTATGTGCCCACGGTGCCTGTGGCCTCCAGATGTGGGTTCCACAGGACGGGGACCTTGGGTTTGCTCACTAGGCCGCATCTCTCCCACAGCAGGGTCTGGCACCTAGTAAGCACTTAGTAAGGGCTCAGTCACTGAAGGCTTTCCAATGGAAGGTCCTGGAGCTTGGTTCTTGAGTTTGGCAAAGAGGAGTTCAGAGCCAAGAGCTGTAGCACAAGAGGAAGGTTATGTAGCCTGCAAAGTGAAAGTCTGCTCAAAGGGAAGATCCAAGCAGGGTCTTATAGAGAGAAAGTCACAGAAGAAGTGCACCAGCTGGGCTGTGTGGGCTCAGGAAACAAGTTACAAAGGTGAAAAAAAAGGGCCCTTAGAGCTTAGGAGAAAGAAAGCAAAAATTATATGCTTGAAGAGAAAGGCCTGGGGGAGAGACGGAGAGAGTCCTGAGTCCTTTGTCTTAAGAGTTTACATCTGCTTTCTAAAGGCAGGAATTTTAGAGGAGGTCTCAGGGAAGGGTCTCAAAATGAGCATATAGGGTCAGGGTTGTGGTCTCTACTGATTGGTCAACGTTGGGGTATGTGGTCATTGGTCATTGCATCTGGTTCTGATGCCAGCCATGGTGTCACTTGGTCCAGTTTTGCTGCTTTTCTGGGCCTGGAGCTCAGGCCTAGATGT
The DNA here is from genome assembly GCA_004026585.1 of Noctilio leporinus. NCBI lineage: Eukaryota > Metazoa > Chordata > Mammalia > Chiroptera > Noctilionidae > Noctilio > Noctilio leporinus. Next base: position 21,767 of record PVIW01014328.1, on the reverse strand, counting down.
TATCTCTAGTTTGACCAAAGTTCTCTCTCTGGTTAAAAGACCCAGGATTTGTTCCTAAATTATGATGATCAGAACCTCATTGTCCTGAGGGTTTAATGCCTTGATCTAAGGGAGTTGTTGCGCAAAGGAGGAGGTGGGTGAGTCAGGGCACTGGATGAGGCCAGTGACTCAACTGTCTCAGTTCCCCTTTCCACTTGCCAAGGAATTTTCCTAATTTCTTACTGTCCTGCCTTGCAGTGATGAGAGAGACGGACAGAGAGAGAATCCAGGCAAATGTAAAGAGTATCCTTCAAGTATTCAGCAGAGGACATGTGTGTGAAGAAACTGCCCGAGGCCAAGGGAAGAAACTTCTGTGAACATCTGAAGTTTCACAGGGTAGGAAATCATACTCTCACCAGCCAGGCCAGAGTGCTCATTATTCATGCGACACTCTGAAGAGCACTTAGGAAGGTCCTGTCTCATTTGTGGGAATAAACAGCCTGGGGCTGACCTACCAAAAACTCATAAAAGCAAGCTCCAAAGGGATCACACTGTTGACAAGTCACTTAACTGGGCCCCAGACTAAACTCCAGCAGATTTCTAGGACTACCAAAATAGCTAGATCCCAAGAATGTAAACTATGACAATGTCTGACACCCAGTCAAAGAATTCCAGGCCTGCATGGAGGCCTCAAGACATGACCCACAATGAGAATAATCAGTCTATGGAAACCCAACCATAACTGACACAATGTTAAAATGAACTTTAATACAGTTATTATTAACATACATACGTCCAAAGAGTTTATTAAAGACATGGAACACATCAGGAATGCACAGGCTCAAACTTTAGAGATGGAAGCAATAACGTCTGAGATAGTAAATTCACTAGATGGAATTGATAAACTAGACATGGCAGACAAAAAGATTAGGGATCATAAAGCCATGAACAATTGAAAAGATCCAAAAATGAAACACGGTCCAAATGTATTATTATTTTTAAATCAGCAATGTGGTAATGTGGGCAAATTTAAAATGCCCAATAGAGGAGTAACTTTCCCTACATTTCCCATTTGCCCCTGTTGAAACCCGACCCCACACACCCTGTCCAGCTCCCGCCCCAGCCACCTCCGCCAGGTGGAGGCAGGGGAGCGCCGGCAGCCTGGACAGTTGTGGTTTCAGCCTGAGCACAGTAATCACCGGAGCCCAGGGGCCATTCAGCTTCCCGGGGGTCCCACTCTGCCCAGGCCCAGGGGTTCGTGGCCCCGGGTGGCTTTGGATACTGGCACCCGAGGCAGGAGTGGAGCAACACCGGGGAGACCATTCGGCGACCCCATTGCTTTCAGAGTTGTCCAACGCACGGGTTTCAAACGCGACCAACAGTAGTGTGGACTCCAAGTCTCGGGTTCTCCAAGGTTTGGAGTTTTCGCTGCTGTCTGTCCAGTGGCAGGGGAGTGAGCCCCGCCCCACAGTCGCCAAAGGCTTGCTCTTTGCTACCTCGAGCCCTTTCTCCCAGCGGGTCTCTGTGGCGCAATCGGTTAGCGCGTTCGGCTGTTAACCGAAAGGTTGGTGGTTCGAGCCCACCCAGGGACGTACCTTCTTTTAATCTTAAGAAGCAAAACCATTGCGGCTGTTTCTTGGATCTTTCTTTGAACACTCGCTCAACCATAACCGAGAGAGGCTCCGGACCCCTATTCCTATCTTCTGCGGCTCCTCGCAGCAGGAGGACCTCCCGCAAGATCATAAGGGAAATCCGAAACTCATTGTTTATGTGATGTATTTTAAAAATACCTCACATACTTTTCAAATTAAATAGTTCCTGTCAGCGTGGGGTTACAAATCATGCTTAGTCATTATTCCTATACACATGTCTGGCGCCTTGTTCAAGCATTTCTATAGGGTAGAGTCTTGGAAGACCAGTTGCTCGGTTGCAGTATTTACGTGCTTTCTATAGGATTTCATTTTCTCTTGTTAACTCATTACGTATCACTCTTTCCTTTGGCATTTCAGCGACTCTTTAGGCTCCACAGCACTCCTGTAACTTGCCACAGCTTGCCTTCGCCTGGTAGCTGCCTCTTCCCACTCCCCGCACGGTACACCGGGGTTGCTGTGCATCGCACTTTACTTACACGCGCGACGAGCCCCACGACCCATCATTATCACTGGTGCTTCCTCTGTCCCACGCTTTTAAAGAGATGTAAATAAGAAAAACCGCTTACATCTTATATATTTCCAGTGCAGGTACCATTTATGTCATATATTCCCAGTGCAGGTACCATTTATGTCATCCTCACGCCCGAGTGTACACCCAGATTTTCATCCATCAGTATCCTTGCGGAGGACTCCCTTCAAGTTCTGTGTGTTGGGTCTGCTGGTGATGAAGTCCTTCAGCATCTGTGGGTCTGTCACATGCTCCTTCATTTTTGAAAAAAATCTGGGGAAGGGGAGGCATAGACACAATTTTATAACTTTGGTAGAACTATATTTTCATTAATGTATACTTGTAAGCAGCAATGTGTGAGTTTATGTGTTGTTGTGTGCTTATACTTTTTAGATTTCAATGTGGCTACTAAAATTTTTTATGTTACATCTGAGACTTGCCCTTTCTTTCTGTTAGACAGCAGGGCTCTAGATCCTACCACCAACTGACGGGGTGGATGCAGGAGAGAGGGATGTGTTGAAGTATACCCTGATTAAAAAATAAATAAGTAAGTCCAGATAGTTGGAATGCTATAGGACAAATAACTCAGTTTCTTTAACAAATGAATAAAATAAAGAAAAAGATAGGGGAGAAGAGAGGGTAAGAACCACTCACTGAAAAAGGAAGAAGAGAGGGTGGATGGGCAAGAGTGAGTTAGGGAAGGAAGGAAGGAAAGGAAAAAAAGAAGGAAGGAAGGAAGGAAATAGTTTGCAAAATACTTAAACACACATCCAGGGATCATAGTTTGTGGATTTTATTTAGATCCTGATTCAACTTTAAACAACTTTAAAGAAATCAACTTTAAACAATGGGACATTTGAATACTATTTTATGACATTACATATTTTAATTTATGAAAGATAATGATATTTTAATAATGCTTTTAAAAATAGTCCTTCTTTAGAGAAATATACTGATATAATTATGGATGAAATAGGATATCTGGAATTTGCTTTAAATAATGTAGGAAAATATAAGTGGATAGCACTGTAACAAATCAGTCATAAATTGGTATTTGTTGAAGCTGGCCAATAAAGACAGGGATGTTCTGTTGTATAATTCTGTCTACCTTTGTGTGCTATTAAAATTCCAGACCTGGAAAAGGATGATTAATGTGTACAGGTCACCTAGGATAATGGCAACTGAATCTCTCAACACACATTTCAGAGGGTTAGAAATGAACAGACAGTCAAAAAACACCACTCATAACCCAGCCCTGAAACAACCACAGGCCAGAGAATGTTGTGGACAACAACTGGTTTATATTTAGCAAGGTCTGGGAGCCAAACAGCAGCTGAGGGGTCAGCAGACACTATGCAGTTAGGAGCGAGGACAGCAGGGCGGGCCTCTACTCAGGAGGGAGCAGAGGTGACTCTATCCACAGAAAGAGTCTGCCTGAGACCTGGTTGACCACAGTTCTGGCTACTGGGGAATTGAAGGAAGGGGTTCAACAGTTCAGAAAACCAGAGGTGACAATTCTCAGGGCTAGTGGGGAGACCTGGGTGAAAGTAGCATCTTTGGGGGGGCTGTGTTAAAGAGAAGAATGAAGCAACTGATATAAATTAAAGATCCTACGGGAGAAAATAGAATCTGTGAATCAGGATGATAGGGGATCTCAAGAATTAAATATTTTAGTGTTAGTCATAGTTGATAGTTGATCAAGTGATTAATGCACGTGAAATACAAGACCCTATGTGACTCTAGGAGGTTGACAAGCATTTCAACCTTTGTGTCCCACAGGGTCTGCAAGCAATTGAGATGGTACCTAACCATTGTGTTCCAGATAAAGAATTGTTGATGGGTTGATAAAAAAATACCAGAAAAAAAATCACCCCTGGACTGCAACTTTTATCTGATTAACCTTTTTTCCAAACCCCTAACTTACACTTTTCTTCCCCTTAAAAAATGGTTGACTTGAGATGAGATACTAATGTGGTTTTTAGGGTACATATTCTACCATCTTCTTGGATTGCTGGCATCTCAATAAAATGCCCATAAAGAGTCGATCTTTGGCTCTACTTATTTGTTCTAGTAACGACAGGCAACACAAAAGCCAACTTCTCCAGTTTTACTGTTGTTTCTTCTATCCAAAGTCCTTTCTTTGTTTCACTGTCCCCAGCTTCAGCAAACATACTCTCAAAGTCACCTGGACTCATACTGTGAAATCTTTCCTACACCAAGTCAAGAACCCATATATTATAGGCTGGCCTGAGGCAGACACGCTCCCAGCCAGTTCCTGTCCAGTAACAGGACAGCAAGAGGGATGAGGGGATCAATGTCATGGTGATGGGAGGGAACTGGAATTACTGCGTAGTATTTACAAATATTGAATTGTAATGCTGTCTTCCTGAAATATATAAAATCTTATAGACCAACTTTATTGGGATACCAATCAGTCAGTAAATCAGTATATTACAGAAGAATGTGAAGAATAAAGCAGAGGGGTTTTATTTCTAGAAAATATAATATTGCCCCTGTTACCTCCAGATGGTGACTTCTATGAGGTCAGGGATTGGGACAGTCATGCTGAACTCAAAGCCTAGTATATTACCTGTACCATGTAAAAACCAAAGTCCTAATGAATTAATAAACAAAATGTGATATATAAATACAATGGAATATTATTCAGTCTTAAAAAGGAAGAAAATTCTGACATGCTATAACATGAATGAACCTTAAAGACTATGTATGGTAACACAAAAAATAATACTATATAATTCTATTTATATGACATATCCAGAGTAATCAAGTCAAACTTATAAAGCCAGAAAGAATGGTGGTTGACAAGATCAGGGGGTAGAGAAAAACAGGGATACGGAATTTAAGTTTTGCATGCTCTGGAGAGTGGTTGCACAGTAATGTAATATATGTAATACTACCAAAGTGTATACTTTAAAATGGTCCAGATAGTAAGTTTATCTTATGTGTATTTTACCAAAATATTAAAAAGTCCACTTCCTTCAAGATTCTACACAGTGTAGACCCTGATGAAATCCCAAATTTCCTCCCCCTTCCTTCTTTGTTCTCTCTCTCTTCCAGCCAGATGAGCCTCCTTGCTGTTTAATGAACTTGCCATGCTCATTGCTACTGCAGGACCTTTGCACATACTGTCCCCTCTCCCTATAATAGTTTTCATGGCCAAATCTTTCTTGCTAGTTGGGACACAGCTCAGAAGGCATACCCACAGAGGGCCTACCCTGTTCCCTGGGTGGTGCTCCTTTCACATCACTCTCCACTTCTTTATGTTTCATATCACCTTGTTGCATTTGAAAGCACTTTACTCCAATCTTTACTTTCTGTTTTCTCCACTAGATGAGGGCAGGGGTAGTGCCTGTCTTGTCACAGTGGTACCTACCACCTGCCTCAGAGGTGCTTTACCAACAAGGTCAGTTGAATAAAAATATGGATCCACAGGTACTTCATAAATACCAACAGAACAAAAGGTGACCTAGAGACATGAAAACAATTGCCCAACAGGGACAGAGTTTCCACCTAGGGTGATGAAACACTTTGGAACTGGATAGTGATGATGGGTGCTCAACATGGTGCATGTAATTGATGCCACTGAATTGTACACTTAAAATGGTTAAAATGGATAATTTTGTGTCTATATGTATTTTACCACATTTTAAAAATTATGCAATATATTTTTTTAAATGGGTGTAGAAAAGGACCTTCCAAGAATAACCTACCACAACAGCAGCAGCTCCATCCATGGTCAGACGTCCATATCCTTTGGTGATGGGCTATGGGGGGTGTCCTCCTGATAAGCTTAGTGGGTACTTGTTAATGTAAATGACCCCTGCAGTGCATAAGAGCAGGTTTAATGATTTGGGAGCTTTTTAGAGAGGAGCTTTTTCTACCCAGAGGCAGGAGTGGAGGGCTCTGCGAAAACACTGGTGGCTTTGTACTGTCCCAGAAGAAGTCTCCAACTTGCCGTGCTGATGGGGAAAAGATGACCCCTGATATTTTTATCCATATTCTCTCTGCTCCCCAAATCTTTGCCTCTCTGTGCCTCAATGTCTCTCTCTTCCTTTAAGTAGACAAATAATAGCTCTCTATCCAAATCTATATCTACATCTGCTAGAACTGTTGACTTTTTAAACCACTGCATAGAAAATTGGCATAGCTGGTTATAAGAACAGATCTATCTATCCTTCTATCATCAATCTATCTCTCATCTATCTTAATATATCTGACTATCAACTCCATTGCCCTTAAAACCTTCTATGCATTGATTTTAAAGGGTCAAAATATCCTAGCAGCTATAATCAAATTTTCTGCACCTCAATTTACTCATCTGTAATATGAGATAATAATGATCTCTACTTCAAAGGTTGTTATGAGATTTTTTTAATTTTTAATTTATTTTTGAAAGATTGTATTTATTTATCTATTTTTAGAGGAGGGGGGTGAGGGAGATTTAGAGAGAGAGAGAAACATCAATGTGTAAGGGATACATGGATTGGTTGCCTCTTGCATACCACCAACTGGAGACCTAGCCTGCAACTCAGGCCTGTGCCCTGACTGGGATTCGAACCAGTGGCCTTTCTGTTCACAGGCTGGCATTCAACCCACTGAGCCACACAGCCAAGGCTGTTATGAAGTTTAAATAAGTTCATTTTTGTAAAGTGCTTAAGCTAGTGCTGGTGTTTCTGTTCCCCAAATTGTCTAGGTAGAGTTTTTCTGCCCAGCTCATATATCAGTGGCATGTCATTCCCTTTCTTTAAGAAAAGTTGTAACAGCTCGTTAGTTAGTGCCAGATTTCAGGGAGAAATATGCTTAGACATAGCACGATCACAGTCCTCTCTGAAATCATAAGCCACTTATGATCACTTCCTTGTTGCTGCCCTCTCCCCCATTTCCATTTATAACCTACACCCTTCCCGCAGTGACGCAGCCAACTCAGCTGCTCTGCTTCACCTAGCGGTGGGGCCAAGGAGGCGAAAGCACCTGGCTGTGCGGGGCTCGCTCAGCCTTCACTGGGCTACATGCAGTCACAAACCCGCGCGCAGTGCCGTTCCGAATACACACTGCCAATCTTAATGGTATGGATTTGGTATATTTTGTATGCTATTAACCTCCTTATCACACGCATGTTTAGACTTAGGCGTGCGGCCAGCAGTAGGCTCAGACAAGAAACCACGTGTGAAGTGTGAAAGACGTACGTTGCTAAAGTTGTGTAATCGCGCTCTCCCTTCGCCCCTCAACTCCATCTGCAGAACCTCAATGGCCTCCCCACTTGCCATCAAATTCAATCTGAGGACACAATTTAAACTGTCAGCCAACCTTAAAATGTTTTCAGCTGCCCATTCTTGTTTTCGGTGAGACTACTGAGGTTGAGGGTGATACACAATAGGTTATATTCATGTAATATTATGTTTCTCTGTCTATTTCTGTACTCAGCATGTCAACTTTTATCTACTAGTGTGCCGCTGACCACACACAGGAAACCTGAAAATCTTAAAAGTGTGGGCTTTTTGGGTTGTGCTTGGGAATCATCAGCCAACACATAGATACGATTCTCTCCTCTCAGGGCTCAGAATGAAAGGCTCTTGATCATGCAGAGAATGTAGTCAGTTCCCCTGTCCTTTCACTGGGGGGTGGGGGGTGGGGGGGTGTAACTCCAGGTTTCTGATCCGAATACCTTACACACACATACATACACAGCACTATTTTCTACTATTTTCATGTTGGCAAAAATGCTTATAAATCTGTGAATTGCCTTCAATCTCTCCAATCCCTCCAGACATGTTTGCAGGTCTCCTGCTGTGCGCAAGTGTTCCTTTCCTTCCACTCTATAGGAGGCCCTCTAGGAGGGCTCCCTTTTCACCTGGGATCCCTTTTATCCTTCTGTGTAATCCCTCTCCTGCTTCTAAGGACTCTTCTGGGTGGAGGGGCCTGTCCTTGGGCTACTGGAACCACCTGGGAAGTACCAGGAGTGTTTGACAAGCAAACCCCACTTAACCCTTCTCGCCTAAGGCAGCAGGCCAACCTCTAAGAGGTGGGGGAGTCTGACTGTTTGGACTGGGGGAGATGAACTCTTTTTAGAAAAATCTTCATCTTCGCCAACATCTGGGGCATTCCACCCTTGGTGTTTCTAGTGTCAATGACTTGAGCTTTGTGTTTTGAAGCTAGTTTAGTAAGTCTTTTGCTAAGGAGCTCCTTCCTGGAGGGCTGCCCTGGCCAAGGACACACAGCTCTTTAGTCGCTCAGAGACGACAGCTGGCGTTACAAGCTTCTAGTATGGGAACTTCCTTACAGAGTTTGTCATATGTTGCTTTGTCAAACAAGACTAGGTTATTCAGTTTGTCCCACACTTTGCCTTTGGACCACTCCATCTTTTTGGCCTTGCCCTCAGATTTGTTCACTGGGTCTTTGTCTTTCTTAGCTGACTTCCTAGCATCTTTCTTCTTCTTGTCACCCTTGGGCAGCAGAGCCAAACTCCTGGAGTGGCTGCTATAGCTCCGGCCTGAGAAGATGTCCTGGACATTAACTCTTAAACATAATTTATCTCCAAGTTCTCCCACAGCTCTCAGGACAAAGGTCCCCATTGGACTTTTCTGGCCTCCCCAGCCTGCAGCTCCGGAGCCCACCTCAGTCTCTGCTGGGCATCGAGAGGTCACCTTGGTCCTTCCACTTGAAACTCCGTCTGCAAAGAACCAGGGCTCCACTGATGGCTATTTGCCTGGTTTAAGTAGAGTGTGCTGATGATCCAAGATGACTCCCACCTGAGGTGACTCAAAAGAGGGGAATCTCCTGGCCTGGCCCAGTAGCTGTGGGTGGGGCATCATATAGATGCGTCAAGGTTGCAAGTTTGATCCCCAGTCAGGACATATATAAGAATCAACCAATTAATGCCTAAGTGGGTTGAGCAACAAATCAATGAATGTCTCTCTCTGTCTCTCTCCCTCCCTGTCTCTAAAAATCTTTTTTATTTAAAAAAAAAGAAAAAAAGGAAACCTGGCCCTGGCTGGTGGCATAGTGGATAAAGTGTCAGCCTGCGAACCCAAAGGTCCCTGGTTTGATTCCCCAGCCAGGGCACATAATGAGGTTGCAAGCCAGGTCTCCAGCCAGGTCCGTAGCTGGAGGCAGGTGAAAGGCATTTCTCTCTCCCTCTCTGCTTCTCTCCCTACCTCTACCTCTCTCTAAAAAATAACAAATAAATGAAATCTTAAAAAAAAAAAAAAAAGAAAGAAAGAAAGAAAAAAGAAATCTCTTGTTTGCCACTGCTCATCTCTGACCCCAAAAAATTTAGGGATGGCACATTGCCTGGAAAAGAATTCTAGGCCCAGTTAAAATTTGTATATTTCAAGAAAGGCAAGTACCCTATGATTCCACCCATATGTGGCATCTAATGAACAAAATGAACTAATTAGTAAAATGAACAGACTCAGAGAGAGAAGGCTGACAGCTGGTAGGAGGTGGAAGGATTGAGCAAAAAGGCAAAAAATCGGGAAAACTCATGGGAATGGACAACAGTGTGGGGATGGGGGAGGGTAAAGGGAATGGAGGGAGGCTTGACTTGGGGGTCGTGAACACACAACGCAGTGTACAGATCATGTGTTGTGAACCAATGTCGCCCCAATGCATTCAGAAGAAAAGAAAAATAAATATATTTCAAAATTTAAGGTTCCAAGGGAAGGACCAAGGCGCCCCCTCGTGGCCTCCTGGGTCCTTTGTTAAGCAAGGGGCATCCGAGGAAAACCATCGGCCATTCGCCCCGCCCCATTCTGACCTGGCTTTGATTTCAAGGGTTAGTGGGATCCCAGGTGCAGCCTCTGCCACCACCTTGCCTTCCTCCTCCCTGAGCTCTTGGTCTCAAATGAGAGCTCAACAATCAAAGGCAGCCTTTGAGGGAACAAAGTAAAAGAAAACCCACATCTGAAAAACAACTAATCTGAAAAGACTAGTACTTGTGCAGTTTTATGGTCACCAATGGAGCACTTCTAGGGGTCAAGCTTGGATCTGTCTTGAGGTGCTGCCTTAGAGTATGTCTTGGTTTACTAATCTATTACAATTAGAAAAGACTTTTTCGTTCCCGTACTTGCTGGCATCTGGGCCAATAGTGCTGTGGTAGACAGAATACACCCCGCACCCGCAACCTCGTTTCTGTTCTAATCCCGGGACCTGTGAATATGTTACATGACATAGCAAAAGCGACTTTGCAGGTATGGGTATATTAAGGGCCTTGATTGAGATGAGATTATCCCGGACTGTCAGCTGGGCCCCATGTAATTCCAGGAGGCCATAAGCATGGAAGAGGCAGAAAAGGTCAGAAGGATGCCTTGTGAGGACTCCACCTGGTGTTGCTAGTTTTGAAGATGAAGGGGCCACCGGCCCAGTCAGGTGGGTGGTCTCTGAAAGCTAGAAAAGGCAAAGAAATAATTATTCTTGAGAGTCCCCAGGAGGTAAGGCAGCCCTGCTAACACCCTGATTTTAGACCAGTGAGGTACTTGTGGGACTCCTAACCTGTAGAACTACAAGGTAATAAATGTGTTTTTTTAAGCCACTAAGTGCATGGTAACATGTTGTGACAGCAATTGAAAGCCAATGCAAGTGTCTAGCTCATTCACTTTACCAGAGGTAAGACCTGAGGGATATATTCAACGCTGTAGAAACCTTGCAGGTTGTCTGTCTTAAGTGAATGGGTCAATGTTATTTTTTACATGGTGTAAATGTTACATTAGGTACCATTTTCCCCCCTATTCTTTTCTATAGCACTCTCACCCAATTCTCCTCACAGGGCTCAATAGGGTGCTCATTTGAATTAGGGCAAATTAGGAGATACTGGTGGGCACACTGACTGATTTCTAAGAGTGGGCTCCATTCTCATCACATGGAAACTGTAATTTACAAAAGGTTAAATATTGGAGACTCCTCCTCTCAAAGATACATTGCAGCTATTTTTAAGGCAGAGCTACTATTTGATGTTTTGCAAAGGGCAAAATACAAGAATGGTGTTTTTTTTTTTTAAGACCTATATTTATATTTTTTTAAATGTTATTGTTGTTGTATTACATCCATCCCCTTTTTGCTCCCCTCTGTCCCCCTTCTCCCCCACCCATTCCCCCCAAAGTCAATCCCACCTGTTGTCCATGTCCATGGTTCCTTTATACTAGGTTCTTGTCTAAGCTGCTCCCCTTTCTTGCCTCTGCCTCCCCCCTCCCCCCAACCCCTTTTCCCCTGACCACTGAAGGCCTATTCCTTGTACAAAATACAAGAATGGTTTTTAAGACTTTTCCCAAAAGTTCATTTGGGACTGGATCCTGACCAGAGCTGAGATGTATGTCATGTGTTGTTTTCATAAATACGTATATCTCTTACAAGCAACATTTGAATACTCCACTGATTGCTGATCATACCATCACTGCCTACCAGCCCTGCCATAGGGAGGAATGTATTGCCAAGATGCTGGAATCACCACAAGGCAAGTGGTCCTCAGATTTCATGACTTGAACTTACTAGTTTTGCTGACTTTTCACCCATTTTACTGAATCTGCCAGCGAGCTCCTCTGTACTGACAGCCAAGACACTCATGGAAATACTTAAAACTGGGTGTGAACACAGATGCTGGGGTCACACTAGGTACTACTAAAGTAAGATGTTTGTAGCTCAGGCGAGTGTCGATGGATGTTTTGTTTAGTTTTTTAACTGTTCCTAGAAAGTAATTGTGGAATGGTAGCTTTATTGGACATACCTAAGAACTTCCGTAAGATCTTTATGTCAACATTTATGGCACTTTGTAAAAATTGATTTTAAAGAGGAAGGGAAAGAAACATTGACTTATGCCACTTATTTACGCACTCATGAGTTGATTCTTGTATGTGCCCTGTTCCGGGACCGAACCTGCAACCTTGGTGTAGTGGGATGATGCTCTAACCAACTCCGCTACCCAGCCAGTGTGACTTATATACTTTTAAGTGAAAAGTTATTAAAATCAAATAAACTTAGTTTTGATTCAAAATTATAAAAATGTTTCTTCAACTGTGGTCTGCAGTCCATCTGCATCGGAATCATCTGGGTGCTTTTGTTTTAAAATTGCAGATCCTGGGGTCCCACACCAACTAACTGCTGAGTTTGAGGCCCAGAAAGCAGCCTCTGTAATCTCCACAGCTGACCTAAGGTGCCCCAAAGTTATGAACTGCTCTTTACATTTTTAGATTGGGATTTTTACAAAATGACAAAGGAGGAAAACTTTTTTCTTTTAAACTTGGACTTGAAGTAGGAGGCTCTGAGCTTCTCCAGGACTGTTCTTCTATTCTTATACACTCAGCCTAGAGACAGGAGCAGACACTGCACACAGAGTAGGCGAAGAAAAACTTTTTATTTCTTTATGCACATTTTGCCCTAATAGTCACCAGAACAAAAGCTTCATTTCCTCTCACAGATCCTGTCCACCAGTTATGTTGGCCTTCCACATATCACTATAGCAACATATATAAATATATATTGTACATTTATACACACACCCACACCTTCTAAAGCACTGTGAAGACAGACTAGGTATTAGCAGACCTGGGGGCTCTCACGTGCCACCTAAACATGATCACTGGCTGGCTTTACATGGGACTTTCAATGGGCTCACTCTTGCCATCAACCTCCAATTCCCCGGAGAGAAATTAGGATGATAAAACCGGTCAGCACTTCTAGAGTGAGGCTGGTACACTTTGCAGATCATACAAGAATAAAATAGGAGGTACTAGGCTAAGCATGAGATAGTATCTGGGAAGTCACTCCTTATACCATGTGGATTCAAAGAACCTGGGTGCTGCTGTGTCGGTGGACACCCAGCCCGTGAGCCAGCTGAGCTGGTGTGGGCTGGGCAGGCGCTGTGACCCACGCTGTGCAGCAGGGCGTCACCTCTCAGCCTTGGGTTTAGAACCGCTGAGGAGGCCAGTGTGGGGACCACAGGCCCCATGCAGGGAGCAGGGCCCTCCTTCCCCTGAGCTGACCATCCGAGGACAGTTGCTGAGGCGAGAACTGCGCTGTTGCTGGTTCCCATGCTGCTGGGACATTTAGAAGCAGCATCTCAAGGCCCTCGGCAAGCTGTGTGTGTTTGCTTAGCGCTGAGCAGTGGCCCTTGGCGGGTGTTCAGTAAGTGCAGGAAAGGCTGGCTCTCTGCCTGTCTCCTGCCCCCAGGCCGTGTCTCCGACTCCTAGATCCCCAGCAGGAGCTGAGGGCAGAGATCTCAGCAGATAGGCAGCTGCGCAAAAGGGGGGCAGGCCCATCCCTCCTGCTGCTTTAAGGACCTCTGGTGGCTTCGCTTCTTGCAGGGCTCCTGGAAGGCAAGGGTCACAAGGCTGGAGTGCACGGCAGAGCCCTTAGGGATTTCACCTGGAGCAAAAATAAGACAAAGTAAGAATCTTTATCAGGCCCTGCTGATGGGCACTGAGGCCGCAGGAGACCACGTGGTGACAGAGCCGGAGCAGAGTGGCAGCCTGTGCAGTGGATGAGCTTTGGGGGTGCTCGATGGCTGGGGGGCCAGTGCTGCCACCGGAAAGCTTGCCCCTCCTGGTGTGGTGACAGGTCTGCTCAAAGCCACTGCACGCTCGGTAACCAGAACCTACCACCCCCTCTTCAGGGGCCAGCTTACTCTCCAATTCATTTTGGAGCAAAATGGTGGCTTTTGTGATCTCCCAGGAAAAGAAATTCTTAGCATGACACATGCACACGTAGGAAAAAGAGGACATTGTGCAGGAGAGTCCCCCTGGTGAGTCCCATCCATTTACTTAACAAGTAGAAAACAGGACCAAGTCCAGAGGGGACCTCAGCAATCATTTAGGTCTCGTGCCACCTCTTGCAGAGGAGGGACAGCGGGCTCTGAGACTATAGGGCCAGCCAAAGCCACACAACCAGTTAGTGACAAGCCTGGGATTAGAACCCAGGCGTCAGGCACTCTGCAATGGCCTAGCGGAAAGAGAGAGGAAACTTCCAAACTGGGGAAGCCAGCAGGTACTGAAGCCATCAGGTTACCTTTGCTGGGACAGGAATAGGGCTTTACAGAGGCAATCTTGGAAGTGTTCTTCTAAAAAGACTCAGGAAAGAAAGGGATCATCAGAGAAAAACAAAGAGGAATTAGAAAGAAAGGCGGGGCGGAGCAGAGTTCAACCAGGGCCCAACCCATGCCCACCCGGGGATCAGCATTCTCCCCGTGACCATTCACGAATACTCAGTGGCTCACGGCAACATGTTCAAGTCCAGGTTGAAAGACTTAGTTTCTGATTTTTAAGCCACTTCTAAATTCTCAAGTTTTTCTTTAAAGTACTTCCTGACTAGGGGATATGTCAGTGTTCTAAGTAGCTGTAGAGGCTGACTGCCATATACATCAAATCTTTTCCCTTTGAGTTTCGGTCTTTATTGTCAACTTCTGCTTTAGGTCAGTAAGACCCAATGGCTTTCTTCTGTGATGCTGCTTCCCAGAGAAAGATCAAAACCAAACTGCTGTTTTTAGCTCTACAGTGCACAGTGAAGTCAATTTATTGGGTTGTACCTTGCTTTTATTTTTATTTTTTTCCTAAAATAGGACAGGAAATGTCAGCAGACAATAAGTAGCCTCAGGAGCCCTTGACTAAAAGCTAATGCAGAGACCAACTCACACCTGTCCTCTGACCCCCAGAATCAACCAAAGTGCATTTCTCCGGGGTCCCAACTTAGCAGGAAAGGAGGGCTAAGTGGAGTAAAGAGAAGATGACGACCACATGAGGGTGAAACGAGACGGCCCGGAGGGGGCAGTGGGGTGGGAGAGCTGACAGGGATGGAAACTAGAGGATGCTCGCTGCCTTCCTGCGTTCCTGCAAGTGACCAGAGACCTGGCCGGTCAGAGAACAGAGGGTCACCTGCAGGCTCTGATGACAGACAAGAGAAGGGTTTGGGGGGGCCTCTCTGCTTCTGACTGCTGTAGTTGTTTTCTTACCTCCAAATTAGTCCTTGCCTTCTTCAAAACATCATGTGTCCTGGTCACTGAAACAACAAAATGGTCCAACAAGGCAGAAATTACCTGCTGGGCTCACACTTGCCTTGGATGTGTGTTCTAAAGTATATCTTTCTGGCCCACTCAGCTTGGGGTCCCCTGCTGTCCCCCAATCCCATTCCTCTGCACTCTTGGCATAGGAGGTTCGGGGACATCACATCAGTCTTCCCTCCCCTAGACTCTCTGTCCATCCACAGCCCGAGGGAGTGTGGAAGCCCCACTCCTCCCCACTCGCCAGCGTGGGCACCCACACTGGCCGAAGATGAACTGCTCCAAGCTCTCCTTCTGCTGGGTGGCGGTCCTCAGGCGCTCGGCAGTGCTCTGAAGGAGACTCTCCTGTGTGGACAGTTTGGTTCTCAGTTCCCGAAGTTCCCTTTTTATGGACTCTCCCTGGGGAAGAGGAACAGGCTGGCTGTCAATGGTCAGGGGGCGTAAAGCACCCTTTGTGGCTCTTTACAATCCGAAACAGAATTTTACAATCTTCCCAACTACTTTTGGACTGGATTCCGTGAAAGGCCCTAAAACCTTGCAGCTGCTCCCAGGGAGAAGCCGGTGGTAGGACCTCTGATAACCTGGAAGCCCCAGCACATTATAGGCCTCCACTCCCGCTGCTGAGAACCTTCCCGGCCAGCACTGAACTCCTGGCTGCAAGGGCTCCCGTCAGCGCCAGCGTCTTTATATCACTCGGCATCACAAGTAAGCCTCAGTGACCAGGAATATTATGCTTGGGGAGGCAGGGCTGGCCCAGATAGTCTGCAATTTGGTGTCAACCTCAAGATGGCACCCTCTCCCCACCTTGGAATTAGTTGAGTCCCAGAAGGTGTCAGCAGTATTAGTCTGGAGGTGGAAGGCCTGGGAGGGTGTTCTGAAACTGCCCATCCAAGGGCCACCAACCAGAGAGCAGGCCCAAGATCTGAGAGCACCTGGGGGTGGCCGACTCTCCCCAGGCCTGAGCCAGAGATGCAGGAGTAAGTGGTTGTTCAGTCGGGATTCCAGTGGGTGGTTACGAGAGTCTGGTCATCTCAGGGGGACATTCTGTGATACTGCCTATGTGGGTGGTGAACAGGTGGAGTATTTAAGCTTTAACCTGTCCCTGAAATTTAGAAAGTTAAAGAGACTGAATATTTACGGTTACCAGGGTTTTCATGTCTCTGCCTTTTCCCTATCCCTTCCTTTCCTCTTCGATTTCTTATCCTGGGGTTGGGGATGGGAGGAGGATGTGGCTGGAACTGCGCAGAAAGCAGCCACCACCGATGAAAGGGACACTCCTCTAAGGGACATCTACCTCACACACCACTGGGCCCCTGATCTTCAGGGCCTGCGGGACTGAAGAGGCGGGTGGTAAGGGGCACAGAACCAGTCAAGGCCGCCCGCTCTTACCGCTCCGCCAGGCAGCGCAGGGCCGTGGGTGCTCGGCAAGGCCGCTCGCCAGAACATGGTGAGGAGGGAGGCCGACTCCTCCAACACCTGGCGCAGGGCGCTGGCGCTGCTCCGAAGTTCATGGACACCCTCGCTGCCAAGCACCTGAGAAAAAGGGAAGGGGCATCACTGGGGCTGAGAGATCACAGCGGGTCCTGTGAAGTGTGAGTGAGGTTCAGCTTCCTTTGTGAGTGAGGCACAGACATGGGGCTGCTGGCACCTGTGAGACCCCAACCTGGGGGCCCAGCATCTGTAACTTCCATTCCAGCAGGCGCCTCCCATTTGCAAGATTTCATCCGATTCCAGCTTCCCCCACACTCCATCTAAGCTTCTAGGCCTGCTCCCTGCACTTCAGGCTGAAGTTCTGGAGGGGGGCAATTTCCACCATTTTGGTATATAGAGTCATTTGACTTAAAGTTACTTAAGAGCAGGTACAGGAGGGATACTCTGACCCTCCCCCTGAAAGCAGGAAACAGCCCTCCCCTGTGGAAGTATTCTGTCTGTACCAGGAGGCAGAAAAGGAGAAGCATCCTTATCACTGGGGACATGGAGTGCAGAGGCCAGGTGGCTATATAAACAAACCTTGTGCCCGGGCTGGTGGCACAATGGATAAGGCGCCAACCTGAGAACCCAAAGGTCGCTGGTTCGATTCCCAGCCAGGGCACATAACCAGGTTGCAAGCCAGGTCTCTCCAGCCAGCTCTGTAGCTGGAAGCAGGCGAAAGGCAACCGTACATTGATGTTTCTCTCCCTCTCTTTCTTCCCCTCCTCTCTAAAAATAATAAATAAAATTCAAAACAAAACAAAGTCTTGTAACTTTTTCACTAATTAGTTACTGACAAGCCCAAACTCCTTTGTTTTGTCAATTCTCACACTTTTACTGTTTCTTTGAAAGGTATAAAAGCTGTCTACTTTAGTCACTTCTTGGAACCTCATAGCTCTGGGGTTCCCATGTGAAATTCAATTTTACCCCCATTAATTATATCCCTGTAGTTACTGGGCCGAAGCATCTAGAAGGGAAGAAGGGCAAGGCTTTCCTCCCCTGTGGCCCTTAGTTTCTGCTCTGGGCCCCCTTGCCCTTCCTAAATCACACCGTATGCTTCATCTGGGCTTCTGAGCTGAGCCATCTGTATCCCCAGGGCCCGAGGTGCTGTTCTCTTTACCTGGAATGCCCTCCTCCACCCGGACAACCTCCACACCCCCTGTGGTGTCCCGCTAGGAGCCTGTCCCTCTCCTCACCTGGGATTACGGCCACTTCTGGGTTCCTGCCCTCACACCCAGCGGATGACATCTAACACTGTTCCTAGAGCCCCATGGTGTACTTATTTACATGGTTGGGTGTCTTGCTCCCTAGTGTGGGGGTTCCTGGGGACAGGGATGTCCCCACACCTCTTCAGTGGCTCAGATAGGACAGCACAGTGGCCGGTGCCAGGTCTCTCAACAGGGAAGCACACTGAGAAGCTGGCTGCCTGCTGTCCCCACTGCTCAATTCCAATAGGGAGCCGTGGCCGCCAGGCTTCTCACCCCTCCCACGCACGTGGCCCATCTGGGTGCGCATCAGCGCATTCCAATTCGGTCATTTTATTCTGACCATGGATGGCCATGTGCCAACAGGACTGTACCGGATAACAAGCTGCCAAATGGAGCTCAGCACAGCACCACATGGATGCTGACATGAACAGGCTTTTCTGGGGTTCTGAGGGAAATCCCCAAGGCAGCTACATGTGGAACGGAGTTTATGGTGAAACGGGAAATGGAGAGGAAAGGCTGGCTGGGTGTAAATGTAAGGTGTCTCTTCGGCTGTTGGGAGATGTAGAGACAGAAAATACCTATAATGGGTGAAAGAGCTAAAATTAGAAGAAAGGGCCCAAGGCAAGGAGCACTGGAGAGCTGTGGTGTGATTACCTCTGGGCCCCGAGCATCAAAGCCAGGGCGGTGGCAGGCTGACCTCACGATGGACGCTATCTTCGTGACCAGCACTTTGCCTTCTCCGATCTGCTGCCTTAGGGCACCATAGTCATCAATGTGGCCAATGACGTGGCGGCCGTGCTTACTGGCAAAGGAGCCATCGGCAGCATCACCCTCTAGCTTGGCGGGGCTCTTCATTACCGGAGAGGCATCCAAGCCCAGCTCTGAAAAATAAAACCACGTAAAACAGGACCCACAGATATTTATCATCACACTTCAGTTCATTCCAATCCAAAAGATCTTTGAAATGGTAAAAGAGGCCAGGAACAAGGAAGACAGTCATAAAAACATGAGCGTGGGGTGAAGTCCATACATATTCTGGGTGCTGTATTTTTATAACCTTTCTTACACCATCTCATAGTGATAAAACTTCTAGGAGGCAGATTTTGTGCTTCTTTTTTTTTTAATTTAATTTTATTGTTGTTGTATTAGATTTTGTGCTTCTTACAAGCAAAACATTTATGACCGGTATTAACAGACTGGGAAATTAAGCTACGTACAGAGCACACTTTTGAGCGGGGAGTGGTTACAGTGCAGTGAGGCAACAGCGCCAAAGGGGAAACCACGGGAGAAACTACAATGACAAGAAAGGTGGCCGCAGAAGTTGCAATTGCAGGGCTGGAGGCCTTGAGACGTGCAGAGAAGCCCCTGGATTCAGGTAACGTGTATGAAGAAAACCAAAGGGTATTGCATTAACAATCTTTGCTCATCAGCCCCCGAGTCCTTTAGCTGCCATATTTACCGTTTGTCCTGCCGAAGTTGGCCGTGTCGGAACCAGGAGCAGCGGAGGAAGAGCTGGGGAGGACCAGTGCTGGACTCATGCCAACGTCCCGAACTGGAGGGGAGGTGACTGCATCTGGGGAGCCAAGACAAGAGCGGTTTTCAGGAGCCCTGAAACCCACTGCTCCCCAAGCACACGTGCAGCCTCCTCTTCTCCATCAGAGGTCCGAGGCAACACG
This sequence comes from Noctilio leporinus, assembly GCA_004026585.1. Classification (NCBI taxonomy): domain Eukaryota; kingdom Metazoa; phylum Chordata; class Mammalia; order Chiroptera; family Noctilionidae; genus Noctilio; species Noctilio leporinus. The sequence goes on along the minus strand of PVIW01014328.1, from coordinate 2,271 downwards.
ACTTACCTCGCGCCTAGTTGTCACGCATGTACCAGAAGCAAAGGCAAGGCAGAAGAGATCATTTAGTTTGGAACAAGATGTTCCTTTAAGGGTGTTCCATGAGAAAGCAATTTCTAGTTTAAAAAATTATTAGGCATATTTTTCTAACCCCATTTTTTGGACATAATGTTGTACGTACTATACTTTGTAACTAAGTATAAGTATGTCCTAGTAGATATAATACAAATGTTAAAAAGTATTGACTCAAGGAATGAATGAACGAACGGGTAACAACTCAGCATTCTAATCACCATTCTGATGAGGAGTTAGTACTGCAAAAAAAAAATGTAGTGTATGAGAAGACAAGAAGACAGAAGCCTTGTAGGCCAGAGATGCCGTGCTGGAGACCAGGAAGCTGGCCTACAGAGGAGCAACTGGAAAATATCACGAAGTCAGAAACAATCCTGCTCTGGAGAATGCTTGCCCACTCAGGCCTCTGTGGTGGGACAGCAGGAGCAGTGACTGAGCCAGCAGTGCTGTGGGCAACAGTGAGGGGCTGGCGGCTGGAGGACACCGACCGAATGCCACGACCATCGTGGCAGCCTGAGTAGGGTGTGGCATCCACCTAACGTAGTGCCAGGCACTATGTTAGTCCACAGATGCTTGTTTAATGGCCAGAAAACACAATCAGAGGAGTATCACCTTCATTTGGCAGATGAAGTCAATGGGTGATAAATGAAAATCTAGCACAACCAGAGAGAAAAAAGGATTAACATGCTCAGGAGAAGCAGGCAAGAAAGTTTGAAAGCTCAGCTTTATGTCATCTGAGCAGAGGTAGTTTCTGATTAAAATAAAAGTGTGGATATGGCTCTCTGTCTCTCTTTCTCTCTCTCCCAGGAGGACATGCAGAGAGGCAGGTGGCCTCTCTCTGTCTCTTTCTCCCTCACTCAGATGAACATGCAGAGACATGCAATCTCTCTGCTCCCCAGGATGGATGTGCAGACGAGGACTCATTCGCTCCCCTGGATGGACCCATATTCAGACTCGTGACCTGAGAACTCACCTGGTTTGAGAAGGGGGGAGTGAAGGGGGAAAGGGAGATGTGCAGCTTGCACAGAGATAGGGAATTACCTGAGGTATAAAAGCTGGGGAGTGTGCGGAAGACACTCCCCTAATTGGGTAGAGCAGCTGCCGGGAACTTTGAATTTATAACTGGAATGCTAAGTTATGAACTGTTGTTGTGTTTCTGAAAGACAGTATCTTTTGCTTGTCTGTTTTAAAGTGAGCCTAATCAGGAATTATTGTATACATTTTGGGTGTTTTTAAAGGGAGTGGGATTTAACAGCATACTTGCACCTTTAATATAATTTGTGTAACCCTCAAATAAACAAAAAATCTTTCCTTTTCACCAAACTCTGTTATCAAGAGTCATCTCTGGTGGTGGGCAAATCGAGCCCATTAAAACTGGGGACCCCGCTCCCCTAACAGTCCTGTTACATGACCACCTGTAGCTAGGCTCCCAAGGAAATTAAAGAAAAGAAAAAAAAATGTGGAAATGGTCATGCAGGGGAGTGGATATGAATTAAATGGTGAACCAACAGGGGAAGATAAAGAGGAAACAGAAATAAATGTGTCAAGAGACTGGGGTGTGGGGGCAATATTACCCTTCATGTTCAAACTAGGGGAATGAGATTGATGAAGGATGTTGAGACAAGAGGGAGAGGACAAGTGAAAACATTTCTACCAACAAAGGAGGGCAAGGTGTTGGGGGCAGAACTGGTTGAGAGCCACCCGTGATACATGGCAGTTGTCCACTGTTATAGAGGGGAAGAAGGCCATTCCCTATGGTCTGGAAATGGGGGATGGGACTTAGTGGAACACTGCCTTCGTCCTTTGCACCAAGAAAAATAGGAGGGGCTTTAACCATAGAATAGTGACAGAAAAGTTTATGGGGCTGGCTCTGCAAGATTCAGCCGGTGGTAGGAACTGGTTACCATACCACTGCGTCAGAGGCCGGATCAGGGATTTAAAAATAAGGCAACTAGGCCCCTGGCTGGTGGCACAGTGGATAAGACACCGGCCTGTGAACCCAAAGGTCACTGGTTCGATTCCCCAGCCAGAGCATATAACCAGGTTGCAAGCCAGGTCTCCCGCCAGGTCCGTAGCTGGAGGCAGGTGAAAGGCAACCATACACTGATGTCTCTCTCCCTCTCGGCCTCTCTCCTTTTCCCCTCTTTCTGAAAATAATAAATAAAAACTTAAAAAAGAAATAAGGCAACAAGGAACCAGAAT
>PVIW01014327.1:0-23895 GCA_004026585.1 Noctilio leporinus | reverse complement strand
TGCTTGTTGTTAGTTTTTTAGAAAAATAAAACATTACAAACCAGACTAAAATCCCAATATCTCTTATCTCCACCATCTTCCCAGATGAACACCTAACTTGTTATTATTTATAAAGCACATATACTACAGTTTTTATTCCTGTTGTTATAAAGTGTCCTAGTTCACAATTTTATTTTATTTTTTCCTCAACACTGTTGTTTTTAAATCTTATATATGTTGACTCACAGTGACTTATTTATTTAACTCTTCTGAAATATTTCACTGTATTGATGAAACATAATCCATTTACCTCAAATCTATTTAGAATTGGTTAGGAGATTTCTACATTGAATATTAATATGAAAACCTCCCTTTGTTGACAAATCCCCTAGAGCTGACACCTAGAAGTGAAATTTTCTACTCAATACTACCAAACTGCTTTCTAACATGTTTGAACTAATTTATATACCTACTAAAATAGTATTATAGTTACTTAATAAATTAATCTGATTATCATGATAGACATATTGGCTTTGTTATTTATTAATCATAATAGCCTTCCAGCTTGGTTAAAATATTTTCAAGTGTCTATTTGGCAGTTTCCTTGGTCTGTAAATGGAAATCAATGTCGATAGTTTTTCTTTTCAGATTGTTTGTTTGTGCATTGTCTGAGTCTTGTTTAAGAAATCCTTCAAATTTGAAATCTTTGATCTTTTCTTCTAAATACTAAGATTTGTTTTTCAAATATTTTAATCACATTATATGGAATTTATATTTAATATCAGGGAAGAATCTAGAGAGTTAAAATGTATACAAATGTATGCATATTTGTCTGTTTCATGACTCTCTACTTTGAGTCATTTATCTAGTAGTTTTTCTTTCACTAATATTACACAATATTATTTACTTATTTTTATTATAGCCCTAATAACTGAAATAATTCTTCATCTTCCTCCCCTTTCTTTATCTTAAAAATTAAATACTATTTTAAAAAGTTTTAGTTGAGTAGCAAAAATAAGTAAATTATAGGGATTTCCCATATGTGCATTTCCCTTTCCACTATTAACATTTTGCTTTAGAATGGTATATTTTGTTACAATCAATGGACCTACATTGACTGACACCCAAGTTCCATAGTTTACATTACAGTTCACTAATGATTTTGTGCATTCTATGGGTTTTGTCAAATGATTGCACACATGTATCCTACATGGTATTATCATTCAGAATATTTCACTGCCTAAAAATCCTCTGTGCTCTGACAGTTTTCTCCTCCTCTCCCCTCTGCCCAACCACCTGGGAACCACTAATCTGTTCGCAATTTCCATAATTTTGTCTTTTCCAAAATTTTATATAGCACTTAGCCTTTTCATAATTGGCTTATTTCACATACCAATGTGCATTTAAGTTTCCTTCATGTCTTTTCATGGCTCAATAGTTCATTTCCTTTTAGAGATGAATAAAATTTTATTGTTTGGACATACCAGAAGAATACTTTCATTGCTTCGAAGATGGGCAGTAGGAAATAAAACTGCAATAAATATTTATGTATAAGCTTTTTTTTCTGGATCTCCATACAATTGAACAGAGATTGCTAGATGATATAGTAAGATTATATTTAGTTATGCAAGAAACTGCCAAACCATCTTCCAAAGTGCAGGTACTATTTTGCATTCCTACCAGCAATGTTGTTCCACAACCTTGTCAGCATTCAGTGTTGTCAGCTTTTGGATGTTGGTCATTGAAGTAGGTGTTTTAATTTGCAATACATTAATGACTTATAATACTGAGTACCATTTTAACTTACTCTTGTTTTTCCCTTTTATAACTGAACTATTCTTCGTACTTTACATGACTTCTTTTAACATACAATTTAAATTTTCTAATTTACCTCTACGTCTTATTTTTGCAAATTCTGTTTGCCAGTTGTTTTCTCATATATGTATATTTATTTTACAGCATCTCTTTGATTTTATATACTTGATTCTAGATTTTTTAATATTGCAAGAAGCATGGATGGACTCAAACAAATCCTTCTGGAGAGGGTTGACTGCACCTGGGGCTTGGGTTTTTGTATTTTTTAAAATAATTATTGTATTTTTTCCATTGCCATTTAGTCCCATTTTAGTCCCATTTCCCTGAAATCACCACACTGTTGTCCATGTCCATGATTCCTTTCACCTTTTTGCTTGATTCTTCTATTCCTAAACTCCACTCCCCATAGTTGTCAGCCTTCTCTCTAAATGTGAGTCTGTCTCTATTTTACTTGTTAGTTCAGTTTGTTCATTAGGTTCCACATGGGGGTGAAATCATGTGATATTTGTCTTTCTCTGACAATTTTTAACATACCCATTTTATAGTTTCTTTTATATTTTCTGATACTTGAAGAATTTGAATTCTCATCTTTATGTTTATTGTATCTGTAGATTTTTTTTCAAAGTAGATTTATTTTTATGTGTGTTTCATTACTTCATAGCTTTATAAACTCTATGAGGCCTAAATTAAGGATGTCTTCCTTGAGAGTGGCTTTACTAATTTCTAGCTTGCTTCTCTTATTTGAGAGTTCTTGAACCATCCAGGTAATATAACTTGAACTCCAAAACAAAACAAAAAAATATGACAGGAACTCACATTTAAAATTATCATAGAAGATTTTTTCCCACCTCAACTTTAATCAATACTAGTTAGTCTTCATTTTTTCCTTACTTGTAAGATACTTTTCTGTCTTATTATTTCTATAAAAGTATATTCTTAAGGACCAACATTTATTAGGAAATTTCTCCAACTTACCATCTTGTGTACCTTTAAGATCTTAAATTCTCTCTATTTATTGCGATTAAAACCCAAGCCCTTAGATTGCTGAGACTGCCCCACATCGCTAAGGAAATACACACTTACATACATACATACACAGACACACACACACACACACACACTTGAGGCAACCACAATATCTTCTCATAAATTAATAACTTTGCTTTTCAGTCTAAGGTACTTTTGCTTTCATGGCAATGTAAATTTCCCTTTCTTCCTTCAGTATGTTATCTTCAACCAGAATCTCTTATGTTAGATGCACAATACTTTCAGTTTTTATATTGTACTGTATTGACCAAAGAGGGAATCTCATTTATAGTTTATAATTTATTTGAAACATTAGTTAATTTAAGCCTTTATTTTAAAAACCTATCTTATTTTAAATATTATGGTCTAATGAAAAGAAAAACCTACTTACAGAAGCATCATATGACTGGTTAGTTTAAGATAACTTTTAGCAAAGTTTTATCAAAACATTCATGTGTCATGATTAAGAGTCTGTCTTTCCCTCTGTTGTGTTGTTTTCTTTTCCTTTTAGCTCATTTTTCAATATGATTTTGCCCTATTCGATAGCAACTTTACACATCAATTTTCTTTTCTTTTTTTTTTTTTTGTTTAAAGATTTTATTTATTACTTTTAGAGAGAGGTGACAGGCAGAGAGGGAGAGAAACATTAATGTATGGCTGTCTTTCACCTGCCTCCAGCTATGGACCTGGCTGAAAACCTGGCTTACAACCTGGTTATGTGCCCTGGCTGGGAATCAAACCTTGGGTTTGCAGGCCAGCACCTTATCCACTGTGCCACCAGCCAGGGCCCTCAATTTTCTTTGTGCATTATATAGAAAACAAAACATTTTACTCTTTCCTTGCTCTATTGGAAAATGTTCAATGTTAGGTTCTGGTGGCTAAGTGTACATTCTTAAACAATATTTAGAATAATATGAAGTTGAGAATTGTCTGGGCCTAGATTATGTGCCCACCTTGAGTTGGGGAGGGGTAGACATGGTCAATCTCACTTGAACTAAATAAGATGGGGATTGAACATCCTACAAAAAAGACAAATTTGTTTCAAGAAGAGGAAAGGAAGTGAAACAATTTTAATTATCACAGTCCATGAGAGATTTTTTGATTTCTACCAATGGAATAATGTAATGATTTTTCTGAGCTTCCATAGCACTTGAAAGACTGAAGACTTTCTAGTACCAAAAACATTGTTTTATCAAATTGTTTGTTTATTTGAATATCACTTGTATTCTTCTGTAAGTCCTTCAAGATCAGAAAGTGTTTTCTGTTTATACTTGGAATCTCAGTCCATAGTCTTTTGTTCCTGGATCAAAATGGTTATTGAAAAAAGGAAAAAGGAAGAAAAGAGGAAAGAAAGAAATAGAGAAGCAGGAAAGAAAACTATGCTAAAAGAAGTGAAATAATTTTCAGCATCACAGCAAGTTAATGATAGAGATGGTAGTATAACTCAATTTCCATAAACAGTCAACTGAAGATTTTTTATATGTGTATTCTTACATGACAACATAAAACCTTTATAATGCTGGTGAGAGAAAATGAAAAAAGGTTTGTTTTTATTTGAATAGTTTATGAAAATAATTTGTTTTAAATTGTTTTGTTTCAAAACTTGCCATTTTACCATTTAGTTTCACACTCCTTTATTACATTTTTATTCTCTTCAGTCTGTTTGCTTTTCTCTGATTCAATGTTATCTTGATGTTGTTTTTCTCAATGTAGCAACACTATATGAATATCCCTCATCTCAGGTTCTCACTCACAATGTCAAGTTTAAGAGTGAATGTCTCCATGTCTCCTTTAGGAGCTCTTATGGAGGGCAGGGGAGAGAGAGAGAGACTGATTAACTTTCAGTCACTTCTCAAATATCCTAGGGTACTTCATTGACTGCATACTGCTCTACAAACAAATTATCCTGGCTTTAAGGATGGACCTTGCTGATTAACTTGATTTTAGTTAGGCCTTGAGTTGTCAATGGGGCTTACCTCACAGAAACCACCTAGCTTTAAATATGAATGTTTGGAAACCTGGAGAGCTCTTAACAGAGAAGAGAACAAATAAATGCTAGACAACAAAGCCTACCACCACTAAACAGTCTTTTCTCCCCAGAATAGATAGTACTCTCTGCATAGAGGGTGACATTGGCTTATTCAATTTATGTCTGGTCATTATTTGTATAGACACTTGAATAATTGTTCACTGCTGTTACTATTAGTTTTCTATGACAAGTGAGAACTACTTTCCTGATTAACCTTTTTTTTTCTGAAGGTATATTTTCACTAACTTGGTAAGACTACACATGTTGAATTAGAATCCCACATGATGAAAGCTCTATGTTTTAATTACTAGATCAAATTACATATATACTTTGTACAGAATATCCAGTTAATATTAAAGCAATTATTAAAACTTGACTCATATATATTTTATAGATCTGAATGTCCAGTTTGTATCATCCTATTTTTAATTTCCTTCCACACAGCATATTTCATGCTATTGACTTCTCATTTTCTTTTCAACTAATGTGGTGATTCTACCTGAACTACAAGTGCACTTGATATTCACAACTTCTTTGAGAAGAGGAAGTGAAAGTTTCTTTTTCCCTCTCATTAGCTGCCAGTGGGCCAGTGTAAACTATGATGCTGTTTATGTCAACAAAGTATAATCAACAAAGGGATAATCCACAGACTATTATACACATTTAACTGAAATGGATTCAAAATTTGTTAATTTTGAAAACTTGACAGTGTACCACAGCCTTGAAAACCATTGAGCTTAACCAGATGTGAGAGTCTGGCTGGCCCTTCAGATTCTGAATAGGACTTGGCCAAGATTTTACAATCTTTGACCTTATTCTCACCCTCCAGCAACAGAAGCAATAGTCCAAAGTATTTTACCTTTCTTGCATTTTGGCATTTTTTCCTCAAAGATATGCAACTTCTATTTTTAACATTTTTTTTCTTAACTTTTTCTATCTGCTATAATCTTTTCTTGGAACTTGGGGAAAGAAGATAAAAGCTTTTCCTTTAATTCTTGAGGGAAAGTAGGACAGGAAGAATCACCATCATCTTGGCAGGTTGTAATAAGTTAGAAATGTCTCATAATATCTTGCAGATGTATAAAACATGGTTTACAGATCTCTTTGGGTTTCATCAGCTCAAATATCAGAAAGGCTTTGCAAATTGGGGGCAAGAAAATTGGTATAATATGTCCAGTATTACATGTGATGGTCGTGTAAGGATGACCAGAGAACTCTAGTTCCAATTGCCATGTCCTTTACACAGATCTCTTTCTCTATGACTTAGTGTTGTTTAGATTTTGTGAAATAGGATAAAACACAGCATTTATTCACCTTTTTTACTTGCTTTTTTACTTTTCTCTGGTGTTTTCTCATGTTTTCTGTACTATTGAACTAAAATGGTATGTGATTTTTGTGTGTTCCAATAGTTTTGTATGGCAGTCATAGTTCTAATTCCTCATAGGTAAGTTACCAAGCAATTCCAAGAATATTTCAGAAGCACATATTGAATCTGCACAATCCATGTTAGCAGAGAGTAAGTAGAATGATAGTTACCAGGGGCTGAAGGGGGAAAATGGAAAAATGGGGAAGCATTGGTCAAAGGGTACACAATTTTAGTTATGTAAGATGAATAAGTTCTGGAGATCCAGTTTACAGCATGGGGGGCTATAGTTAATAATACTGTGTAATATAGTTGACATTTGCTAAGATGGTAGATCTTAATTGTTCTTACACACACACACACACACACACAGCCACTATTGGAGAAGATAGATGTCTTAATTAATTATTTGTGGTAAATATTTCAAAATGTACATGTAGTGTATCAAAAAAGAATGTTTTACATTTTCAATATATACATTTGTATGTTAATTATACATCAATAAAGTTGAAGAAAAGAGAACAAGAGGGAGAGATCAGGGTTAGTATTAACCATGGGTTACACCCAGGTGAAGCTATTTCAAGCAAGATGATGCAACCAAATTAGTCTAAAGAAATGCAGAGGAGTATCCTATGAACACCTGTGATTCTCTAATTAAAACAAGTCAAATGAATAAGTAATATTTCCTAGTTTTAAAAATTAAAACATTCAAAACAAACCCAGATTTGATAGAAAAAAATGTATGTGGACCTAGGAATAAATCATGGCTCAGTGGATTCCTGTACACCAATAACCCATTTTCAACACAGTGGTAGAACCATTGACAGATAAATTGATAGGACTCAAACAGAATGACTCTCTGGTGGACCAGGTGAGTATGAGTCCTAAACATGGGATTTGCAGAATTCTGACTAATCCAGAGACCCAAGCAAGCATATAGACACTATAGAGACACTCACTAAGGATGTTAAAGTGATCATGTATTTTCCCGTCATGAACATTTCCAACATCAATCCAGCATAGAGAAAAGAATGAAAGTATTCTAGAATATTCACAGCTCTGGAGAAATCAGGCTGCCTTTTACCTAAACTTTTTATAGTATTGCTTGATAAAATGCAGTGATGAGGTACCTCAGGAAGTGTATTTAGACTCATAATCAAAGTTAAACATGTTAGAATATACATGTGAACTTACCTCTATTTTCTCTAGAAATCTGGTTAAAATATTAATATCAATATTGAATACTGATAACTGGCTACAAAACAGTTATGTCTACATCCCTTATCACTTTACTTCCTGTCACAATAGAGGATAATACATCGAAGATATGTTTCCCATACTTCTGTGTTGGTAGGTTTGGCCATGCAACTCAGTTCTGGTCTTGCAGATAGTTGGACTAAACCACATCTTCCTCTTTGAGAAATTTTCCTCTTTGAGAAATTGTAGATGTTGTTCTAACCTGAACAAGAATATATATGTGTTTATGTAGTCAAGTCATAAAATAGAAACTGCATATCTATTGATAGCACTCATCATTCTTCCACATACTAAGTTCACATTCCACTTTATAAAATACTTTCTTAGAAGAGCTTTTCCAATTGGTTTCCCCAATCACGCCCCTTACACATATACTTTTTAGATCTCCATTTTTTTCACTGCAAGGTGGCCTTCTTGAGATCATCAGAAAAATACCTTGCAAAACTCCTTGTGTCACAGGATATGCCTTAAGAAGCAAGCTCCATTAAGAAAACTGACATGGCTAGGGTCAGCAAGAGAAGAGAAGCCATAAGTCTCCCCACCCCTATTTCTCATTTTGTTCATGGAGAGCAATATGCAGACGGTGGCATACTGCCATATATGTCTTCCCTACTGCTCTCCATATTTACAAGATGAATAGGAGAGCAACCTGTCATTCAGAATTTGAAAAAACTACTTGGTCAATTGGAAGCCTGGATTTCCATGGCTGCTGTTTACATGTATTATCTCAGGAGGCTGGCTTCCAACACCTGAGAAACATAGAGCTCTGGGAGACAGCCCCCTGGCAAAGGATTAGAGCAAATATGCTGTAAAAAGTTGGCTTTGGGCATTGCTTTTCAAGATTGAAACTCCTTGTTCCTGTTAGCTCATGCTGCAGGCAACCTAGGGTGACCTTTAAACAATCCTGCCCCCATCATCACAACCTAGCAATGTTCTAAATCACTATACAGTCCTAGAATATTTTCCTTTGATGTAATACTTTTAGACTTTGTTTAATACACAGGGATTAACTCTATTTTAGGAGTGAATAATTTAATTTTTATTCAAATTTTTAATCCTTGGGACCAATGATAGAAATTAGGCAGTAATCTAATTTTACATTAATAACAATTTTGTTAAGATTTAGAGTTACAATCTTCATTGTTTGTAGTAAAAAATTATGATTTTTAAGTCAACATGAAGATAAATGAATCCCAAAGGAGTCCAGAGTTTTTGAAAAAAGATGACGCTGGACACATAATCTAACATAAATCAAGTTTTGTTGGATATTATGGCACTATTAACTGGGATAGAGTAATGATGATACTTCAAAAATACATCCTCAGTTGTACAAAGATGATTTTTTGTAACATTAATGGAAAAGGTGCCCAGGGACATGTAAGAAGTGAGATCAGATGGTCTGGTAATATGATTAATATGTTAAATACCTCTTTTAAAGCATCCAAATTATCTAAATGTCTGTTATAGCTTAGGAGAAAAAGCAAATTTCTATAGATACTCATTTATCTTTACAAATTCTGCTAGTTCTTTATACTTTCCTATTCTAACATAATTCTGGTATGTATTAAATGTATTCATCAGTTTTTATTTGGGAATTATATATACTATTTTGTATTATGCTGTTCAATTTATATGGTGATCTACAAGAAAACAATCAGTATACTTTTATAATTTGGTAAGTATATTCATGTTTACTATAAACATAATTACTTAAAAGATTAGTGATATATTTTCTATGGTAATATAAAACTTAAGACATAGCTCTGGCTGGTGTGGCTCAGTGGATTGAGCACTGGCCTGTGAACCAAAGTGTTACCAATTTAATTTCCAGTCAGGACACATGCCTGGGTTGCAGGCCAGGTATCCAGTTGGGGGTGCGCCAGAGACAAGCACACATTGATGTTTCTCTCCCTCTCTTTCTCCTTTCCTTCCCCCCTCTATAAAAATGAATAAATAGCATTTTTAAAAAACATTTAAAACCTAAATTTTAATTTATTTATATAAAATTGCAATTATTGACTTGGTTGGTGTGGCTTGCAAACCCAAGGGTTGCCAGTTCAGTTCCGAGTCAGGGTACCTACCCAGGTTGCAGGCCAGATATCCAGCCAGGTCTCCAGCTAGAGGCATGCTAAAGGCAACCATACATTGATGTCTCTCTTTTTATCCTTCCTCCCCTTGCTCTAAAAATACTGAATAAAATCTTTTTTAAAAATTAAATAAATGAAATAAAATTGAAATTTTTCCATCTATGCAGTTTTCCTAAAGAAATGCATTTGTGCATTATAAAACCACTGTATTTAGCTTAAATTTGTATAAATTATATGCATATATATACTCTCATTCTGTTTTAAAAAGTAATACAAAAAAAGGAAAGCAGTTTAGGCAAGGAACTAGCACGGAAGAACGATGGACAAGAACAACAAGTCAGATTGACTTTGGTGGGTGGGTGGGGAAGGGGACGGGGGAGGAAAGAGGGGATGGATGTAATACAACAACAATAAAATTAAATTACAAAATAAAATAAAAAGTAATACATTTTCTTTTTTATTTATGGGTTGTTTATTTATTTTATTAAATTTTTTCATTACCATTTAGTCTTTTTATACCTTCTCACAGCAATCACCACATTGTTGTCCATGACTATGAGTTCTCTTTACTTTTAGCTCATTCCTCCTACCCCCTAACCTAGTCTCCTTTAGTTGTTACCCTGCTTTTCATCTATGAGTCTATCACTATTTTGCTTGTTACTTTGTTTGCTCATGAAATCATCTGATATGTGTCTTTTTCTGACTGGCTAATTTCACTTAGCATAATGTTCACCAGGTCTATTTGTACTGTTGTGGAGGGTAAGTTTTCATTTTTTATGACTAAGTAATATTCCATTCTGCAAATATCCTATAGTTGTTTTATCTACTGAAGAACTGATGGATCTTGCACTTCTTTCATATCTTGGCTATTGTAAATAATGTTAGAATAAACATAGGGGTGCTTATGTTCTTTCAAATTAGTCTTTTGATTTTTTTCAGGTATATTTCCAGAAATGGTATCACTGGGTCAAAAGGTAGATCCATTCTTAATTTTTTTCAAGTATCTCCCTGCTTTCAACAATAGCTGCACCAATCTGCTGCAACCTTCTAACAAAGCAAAAGGGTTCTTCTTTCTCCACATCCTCTCCAGCATTTGTTGTTTATTGATTTATTGATGATAGCCATTCTGACAGGTGTGAGATGACATCTCATTATGGTTTTAATTTGCATATGTCTATTGGCCATCTGTATGACATCTTTGGAGAATTGTCTACTCAGTATTTTGTCCATTATGCACTTGAGTTATTTTATTTTCTGGTTTAAGGGTTTTTAAAATAACTTTCTTTCTTTCTTTACTTATTCATTTATTTATAGAGAAAGTGAAAGAAAGGAAGAAAGAGAGGCAGAGAAACACTAATGTGTGGTTGTCCCTCACATAACCATAACTGGGGACCCAGGCATGTGTCCTGACTGAGAATCAAACCAATGACATTTTGGTTCACAGGCTGGCCCTGAATCCACTGAGCAGTGCAGCCAGAACTGGTGTTAAGTTTTGTAAGTTCTTTATAAATTTTGGATATTAACCCCTTAGGCATCTGCAAACTTGTTTTCCCATTCTATGGGCTGTCTTTTTATTTTGTTGATGTTTTCCTTTGCTGTGCAAAAACTTTTTAGTTTGATGTAGTTCCATTTGTTTACATTTCTTTTGTTTCCTTTGCCTGGGGAGACAGATTCAGTAAAATTTTTCAATGAGAAATATTTGAGATTTTGCTGCCTATGTTTTCCTCTACACTTTTAATGATTTCAGAACTAACATTTAAGTCATTAATCCACTTTCAATTATTATTGTTTGTTATGTAATAAGGTGGCCTACTTTCATTTTTCTGCATGTATCCATCCAATTTTCCCAACACCATTTATGGAATAAATTCTTTTTAGACCATTGTATATGATTGCCTTCTCTGTGGAATATTAGTTGACTATACAGGTGTGCATTTATTTCTGTGTTCTTTATTCTGTTCCAATGAGCTATGTGTTTTTATGGCAGTACCATGCTGTTTTGGCTACTATGGTATAGTGTAGTTTCATATTAGGTAGTGTGATTCCTTCAAGTTTGTTCCTTCTTTTTTCATTCTTTTTTAGTTTTTACAATGAATAATTTTTAACTTTATTTTATTGTTGTTGTATAACATCCATCATCTTTTTATTCCCTGCTATCCCTTTCCTCACCTACCCACCTACTCCCCATGAAAGTCAATCCAACTTGTTCATGTCCATGGTTCTTCCATACTAGTTCCTTGACTAAACTGCACCCCGTCATTGCCTCCTCCTCCACCGTCCTCATCCCCCATGCCCACTGAAGGTCTATTCACTGTATTCATGTATCTGGTTCTGTTTTGCTTATTTGTTACTTTCCTTCATTATTGTCCTGTAATGGGTGAGATCATATGGTATTTATCTTTCACTGCCTGGTTTATTTCACTAAGCTTAATACTTTCCAGTTCCATCTGTATTGTTGCAAAGGGTAGAAATTCCTTCTTTCTTTCTGCTGTGTAGTAATCCATGGTGTAAATGTACCAAAGTTTTTTGATCCAATTATCCACTGATGGGTACTTAGGCTGTTTCCAGCACTTGGCTATTGTAAATAGTGCTGCTGTGAACATAGGGGTACATAGGTTCTTATGAATTGGTGTTTCAGGATTCTTTGGGTATAGTCCTAGTAATGGAATTGCTGGATCAAAAGGCAGTTCCATTTTTAGTTTTTTAAGAAAAATCCCATACTGTTTTCCATAGTGGCTGCACCAGCATGCATTGCCGCCAACAGTACACCAGGGTGCCCTTTCCCCAACATCATTGCCAACACTTGTTGTTTGTTGATTTATTGATGATTGCCATTCTGACAGGTGTGAGGAGGTATCTTATTGTGGTTTTAATTTGCATCTCTCTGATGGCTAGTGATGTTGAGCATTCTTTCATATATTTTTGGGCCCTTTGTATGTCTTCCTCAGTGAGTTGCCTGTTTCAGACTTCTGCCCATTTTTTAATTGGACTGTCTGTCTCCCTGGTGTTGAGTCGCATTAGTTCTTTGTATATTTTGGAGATCAAACCCTTGTCTGAGTTATCATTGGCAAGGATGTTTTCCCATAGAGTTGGCTCCCTTTTAAGTTTGCTGGTGTTTTCTTTAGCTGAACAGAAACTTTAAAGTTTGATATAGTCCTATTTATTTGTTCTTTTATTTCCTTTGCCCTTGTTGAAGTATCAGTAAGCATATTTCTGCTGAAGATATTTAAAATTTTACTGCCTATATTTTCCTCCAGAACCTTTATGGTGGCACTGCTTATGTTTAAATCCTTTATTCATCTTGAGTTTATTCTGGTGTATGGTGTAATTTGGTGGTGTAGTTTTATTTTTATTTGCATATCCCTGTCCACTTCTCCCAAAACAACTTGTTGAAGAGACTATTTTTTACTTCATTTTATGTTCCTTCCCTCTTTGTTGAATATTAATTAACCACAGAGTCCTTGGTTTATCTCTGGGCTCCCTATTCTGTTCCATTGATCTATATGTCTATTCTTATGCCAGGACCAGACTGTTCTGATTACAGTAGCCTTGTAGTTTGATATCTAGTATTGTGATTCCTCCTATCGTGTTCTTCTTTCTCAAGATTACTGTGGCTATAGTGGGTGTTTTGGGCTACATAAAAATTTTTGAAGTTGTTTTCTATATCTGTGAAATATGTCATTGGTATTTTGATTGGTATTACATTGAATCTATAGATTGCTTTGGGTAGTATGGACATTTTAATAATGTAAATTCTTCCCATCCATGAACATAGTATATGCTTCCATTTATTAGTATCTTCCTCATTTCTTCAATGTTCTGTAGTTTTCTGAGTATAGGTCTTTCACCTCCTTGGTAAAGTTTATTCCGAGGTACTTTATTTTACTTGTTGCTATGGTAAATGGGATTTGATTTTTAGCCTCATTTCTGCTGTTGCATTATTGGTATACAAAAATTCTTTTGATTTCTGAATATTGACTTTATATCCCACTATTTTGGTAAATTTGCTTATTAGGTTGACTAAGTTTTTGGTGGAGTCTATTGGGTTTTGTATGTACACTATCATGTCATCTGCAAATAATGACAGTTTTACTTCTTCCTTTCCAATTTGGATACTTTGATTCCTTTTTCTTCTCTGATAGCTATAGCTAGAACTTCCAAAATGATATTGAACAGAGGTGGAGAAAGTGGACAGCCTTGTCTTGTTTCTGATCTCAGGGGGAAAGGTATTCGTTTTTGCACATTGAGTATGATGTTGGCTTCAGATTTCTCATATATGGCCTTCATTATGTTGAGGTATGCTCCTTCTATTCCCATTTTGCTGAGTGTTTTTCTCATAAATTGTTGCTTTGTATCAAATGCTTTTTCAGCATCTGTTTATATGATCATATGATTTCTGTCTTTCATTTTGTTGATGTAGTATATTACATTTATTGATTTGCCAACGTACCATCCTTGCATCCCTGGGATGAAACCCACTTGATCATCATATGTGTTGTTTTTAATGTATACTGGATCCAGTTGGTCAATATTTTGTTGAGAATCTTATCATCTATGTTCATCAGAGATATTGGCCTATAGTTTTTTTTCTTAGTTGTGTCTTGACCTGGTTTTGAGATTAGAATAATATTGGCCTCATAGAAAGAGTTTGGGAGTCTTCCCTCTTCCTGTATTTTTTTGGTATAGGTTGAGAAGAATAGGAGTTAGTTCTTCTTTAAATGTTTGGTAAAATTTACCTGTGTATCCAACTGGTCCATTGCTATTGTGCTTTGGGAGAGTTTTGATTACTTCTTCAAATTCACTAGTCATTATCGGCCTATTCAGGCTTTCTGCTTCTACTATATTCAGTTTTGGTAGATTACACCTTTCCAGAAATTTGTCTGGATTTGTCATATTTTGTGTCATATAGTTGTTTGTAGTAATTTCTTACAATCCTTTGTATTTCTGAAGTATCAGTTGTGATTTCTTCTCTGCCATTTTTTGATTGTGCTTATTTGGGTCCTCTCTCTCTCTCTCTCTTTTTTTTTTTTTTTGATGAGTCTGTATTAGAGACTTGTCAATTTTGTTTATTTTTTCAAAGAACCAGCTCTTTGACTTGTTGATTTTTCAAAATGTAGTTTTAGTCTCTAAGTTATTTAATTCTGCTCTGATCTTGATGATTTCCTTCCATTTGTTCTGGGCTTTCTTTGTTGTTGCTCCTCTAGTTCTTCCAGCTTTATGGTTAGGTTCTTTGTATAAGCTTCTTCTATCCTTTTTTGGTAGGCTAGTGTTGCTATGAATTTCCCTCTGAGTACTGCCTTTGCTGTGTCCCATACATTTTGAGCTTTTGTGTATTTATTTTCATTTGTTTCCAGAAACTTTTTGATTTCATCTTTGATCTCATTGTTTACCCATTCCTTACTTGAAAGCATGTTATTCAGTTTCCCTGAGTTAGAGTGTTTTTGTTTTTTTGTCTGTGAGGTTCGTTTCTAGTTTCAATCCACTGTGATCTGAAAAGATGCTTGGTATGATTTCAGTTTTTCTGTATTTGTGGAGGCTTGTCTTGTGACCTATTGTGTGGTCTATATTCAAGAATGTTTCATGTATATTTGAAAAGAATGTGTATTTTACTTCTTTGGGGTGAAAGGTTCTGTATATATCAGTTAGGTCCATTTCCTCTAGAGTGTTACTAAATGGCACAACATCCTTGATGTTTTTTTGTTTGGAAGATCTGTCCATTGTTGATAATGGGGTATTAAAATCCCCTACTATTAGTGTGTTGCTGTCCATATCTTTCTTGAAGTCCTCCAAGATTTTCCTTATATATTTTGGAGCTCCTATTTTGGGTGCATATATGTTTACAAGATTTATATCTTCTTGATGGATTGTTCCCATAATTATTACAAAATGTTGTTATCTCTTTTCATGGCCTTCATCATAAAATCTATTTTTTTCTGAAATAAGTATTGCTACCCCAGCCTTTTTCTTATGTCCATTTACTTGATATCTATATCTATATCTATATCTATATATATTTCCATCCCTTCACTTTCAATCTGTGTTGATCTTTTATTCTGAGGTGTGACTCTTGAAGACAGCATATATGTGGGTCATGTTTTCGTATCCATTCTGCTACCCTATGTCTTTTGATTGGCACATTTAATGTTTACATTTAAGGTTATTCTTGATTAATAATTATTTATTGCCATTTTCCCCCTTTGTACCTATGTTCCTATCTCTCTCTCTCTCTCTCTGTTTCTTCATTTTTCAAGGCAGACCTGTTAGCATTTCTTACAATGTTGGTTTGGTAGAGATGCATTCTTTTAGTCTTCTTTTGTCTGGGAAACGCCTTATTTCTTCTTCCATGTTGAATGACAGCCTTGCTGAGTAGAGTATTCTTGGTAGCAGGCCTTTGTTTCCCATTAGTTGGAATATTTTGTGCCATTCCCTTCTGGGTTGGATTGTTTCTGTTGAATAATCATTTGGTAGCCTTATTGGAGCCCCCTTATATGTATTTGCTTTTTCTCTCTTAATGCTTTTAGGATTCTGTTTTTATCTTTGAAATTTGCATTTTTAATTATAATGTGACTTGGAATGGGTTTGTTTGGATTCGTCATCATTGGGACCTCTCTGCTTCCTGAACTTGAGTAATGTTTTCACTCACCATGTTAGGGAAGTTTTCTATCATTACTTTTTTGAACAGAGTTTCCAATCCTTGTTTCTCTTCTCCTTCTGGTATTTGTATAATAAAGATATTATTACATTTCATGTCCTACAGCTTTCTTAAAACCTCTTTGTTACTGTTTAGCCTTTTTTCATTCAGTTACATTGTCTAGGAATATTTTTCTACCTTGTCCTCCAGCTTGCTAATCTTATTCTCTGCTTCCTCTAGCCTGCTGTTGATTTCTTCTACTGTATTCTTCAGTTTAGAAATTGTATTCTTCATTTCCTCCTGGCTCTTACTGATAGTGTCTATGTCCTTTTTAATGCTTAAGTTCCTTGTAGCTTCC
Organism: Noctilio leporinus; assembly: GCA_004026585.1. Lineage (NCBI taxonomy): Eukaryota > Metazoa > Chordata > Mammalia > Chiroptera > Noctilionidae > Noctilio > Noctilio leporinus. Next base: position 7,350 of record PVIW01014327.1, on the reverse strand, counting down.
CTGGGGTTCTTTGTAGTCCCCCTGGAGTTGTCTGTAGTTTTCTTTGAGCTGGCTGAGCTCATTGAGCATCTCTATCATCATTATTTTGAATTCCATATATGATAGTTTGCTTGCCTCTGTTTCATTTATTGATCTTTCTGGGGATTCCTCCTTTCCTTTTGTGATGCACTTTTTTTGTCCCCATTTTTGTTTTTTGTTTTTTTTTTAATCCAATCAGACTGTGATCAGCAGGGAGGCTAAGGAACTGCTAGGCTAGAAGTATTGATTTAGTGGTAATCCTATCAATCTGTGATCCACTCCCAGGCTCAGTTGCAGCTTGGAGCGACAGACCAATTCAGTTGTAAATCAATAAATCAGCTACCAAACTCAGGTCCTGCTGGGCTAGAAAGAGAGGTTCAATTGTAATCCAATGGGTCAGCCACCAGCTCAGGTGCAGCTTGGTGGGACAGATTTAGAGGTAAATCAATGAATGAATCTGTGATCAGCCACCATGCTCAGGGTCCATTGGGCTAGGCAGCCAGATCCAATTGTTATTCAATGAACCTGTGTTTGGCCACCAGGCTCAGGATCTGTTGGGCTAGACAGCAGGATACAATTGTAATTAAATGAATCTGTGATTAGCCACCAGGCTCAGGGGGTGTTGGGCTCAACTGAAAGATTCTATTTTAATCCAATAAATCTGTGATCAGCTGCCAGGCTAAGGGGCCACTTGGCTAACCTGAAAGATTCAATTGTAATCCAATGAGTTTGTGATCAGCCACCAGGCCCAGGGGCCAGTGGGTGGGACAAACCAACTCAGTCGTAAACCAATGAATCCACAATCAGCCACCAAGCTCACTTGCCACTGTGCAAGGCTGACTGACTGACCCAGCTGTAAGTCAGAGAGTTTGCAATCAGCTGCCAGGCCCAGGCACTGCCTGACAAGTGATATCTCTTGTATCTGTGTTCAGATAGAGCAGGGCTCTATTTGGTTTATTTAGATGTAAATGAAAGAATTGTGATCAGGCTCCAGGCTCAGGCACCTCTGGGTGGGACAGATAGCTTCCAGTGCACAGGGCTATGAGGACCACTCATATGGAAGCTGCTTGGTGCAGTGCAGTCCACAGAAGGTGTGGCAATGAGTGAGCACCAGGATCTCCACAGCTGCTTCCCCACTTCTCTCCTCCAAGTCACCACTGCAAACTATCCTCATGCATCTTCAGTCCTCTCTATCCTCCCTTTGTTGGACCCCTGGGTAGGTGGGTGCCCATGTATTTTTGTTGTGGTCACCCTAGTAGTTCTGTCTCCAGCGCTCTCATAAGGCCAGGAAACTCCACTGCTTTCCACCCTTCTCAGCTGGATGCTGCTGTACTCTCTGCTGTGTTGCTGTAGACTGAGACACCCAGCTGAGGGACCAGAACCTATCCTTGTCAGGTGGAGTCCCCAGTTCTGTCCCTTTCGCTGCTGCCTCCGGTGGGGACCCAGCCAGCCCTAGCACATTTCTGTGAATCCTACCAGTCATGTTGTAATGAAGTGGCCTCTTCTGTTCTGTCCTTGGTTATAGGATGTTTTTCCAGCTGGTGTTCTCTTAGCTCTGGGGCTTCCTTTTGTTGGAAATTTTAAAAAATGTTTTATTTATTATTTTTAGAGAGAGGAACAGGGAGAAAGACAGAGAGAGAAAGGGCCATCAATGCCTTTCACCTGCCCCAGCTACGGATCTGGCTGGAGACCTGATTTACAACCTGGTTATGTGCCCTGGCTGGGAATCAAACCAGTGACCTTTGAGTTTGCTAGCCAGTGCCTTATCCACTGTGCCCCTAGCCTGGTGTTTGTTGAAAAAAAAAATTATTACTGCTTCTATTTTACTAGGTGTAATTTGTCTATTCAGATTCTCTGAGCTTCATGATTTATTTTTGGAAGATTGTGTTTCTAGGAATGTATCCATTTCATCTGGTTGTCCAGTTTATTGGCATATAATTGTCCATAGTATTTTTCTTACAATTCTTTGTGTTCTATTGATGTCAGTTGTTATTTCTCCTCTTTTACTTCTAATTTTATTTATTTGGGTTCCCTCTCTTTTTTACTTGATGGGTCTGATTAAAGATTTGTCAATCTTTATTTTTTCAAAGAATCAGCTCTTGGATTCATTGAACTTTTGCATTTTTTTGACTCCATTTTGTTTATTTTTGTTCTGAACTTTATTATTTCCTTCCTTTTACTCTCTTTGGGTTTTGTTCATTGTTGTTTTTAAAGTTATTTTAAATGTATACATGAATCATGAACAAGAACTAAGGGAGGGGGGCATTACTGAAGGAAGGGGAGGTACAAGGCAGAGAGGACAAGAGGGAAAAATTGGGATGACTGTAATAGCATAATCAATAAAATATTCTTAAAATGACAAAAAGATTGTTTTTGTGGGATTTTTTTTTTTTAAAGATAATACTCTAATGCTATGAATATCCCTATTAGGATTGCTATCCCTGAGTCCCACAGATTTGGAATTGTATTCTCATTTTTATTTATTTTAAGATATATTTGGATATCTGTCTTGATGTTGTTGACCCATTCATTCTTCAATAATATATTATTTAGTTTTTATATCTTTGTGTGTTTTTCAGTGTTCATCTGATCATTGAATTTTAATTTCATAGTATTGTGGTCAGAAAAGATGCATAATATGATTTCAATATTGTTTAATTTATTGAGGCTTGTTTTGTGTCCTAATTAATATATGTTATATCCTGGAAAACACTCCATGTGCACTTTAAAAGTATGTATATTCTGTTGTTTTGGGATAAAATGCTCTAAAGATATCAATTAAATCCATTTGATCTAGTGTGTTAAGATCACTGCATCCTTGTTGATTTTTCTATCTGGGAGATTTATCTATTGAAGTGAATGGGGTGTTAAATTTCCTGACTATTACTGTATTTCTGTCAATCTCTTCCTTTATGGCCATCAAGATTTGCTTCACATATTTAGGTGTTCCTATATTGGGTGTGTAAATGTTTGCTAGGGTTAGATTCTCTTGTTGGATTGTTCCTTTTATCATTATGTAGTGTCCTTTGTCTCTTACTGTAGCCTTTGTTTTAAAGTACTTTTTGTCAGATAAAAATATTGTTACCCCATCTTCCTTTCCTTTTCATGTGCTTGCAATGTCTTTTTTCATCCTTTTACTCTGTGCATATTTTTCAATCTCAGATGTGTCCCCTGGAGGCAGCATATATATGAATCTTGTTTTCTAATCAATTCAGTTACCCTATGGCTTTAGGTTGGAGCATTTAAGTCATTTACAGTTAAAGTAATTAATAATCAATACATATTTAGGACTTTTATTGTTATTTAATTTTCCTATAAGTTTTCATTTTTCCTTTTCTTTTTCTTCTTTTTTTTTTTTTAAGATTTTATTTCATTATTTTTTAGAAAGAGGGGAAGGGAGAGAGGCAGAAAGGGAGAGAGACATCAATGTATGGTTGTGTTTCACCTGCCTCCAGCCACAGACCTGACTGGAGAGCTGGTTTGTAACCTGGTTATGTTGCCCTGGCTGGGAATCCAACCTGCGACCTTTGGGTTTGCAGGCCAGCGCCTTATCCACTGTGCTACCAGCCAGGGCTTTTTTCTTCTTAAAGCAAGTCCTTTAGCATTTTGGCAGTACTGGTTTAGTGTTAACAAACTATTTTAGCTTTTTCTTGTCTTGAAAGCTCCTTATTTCTCCTTTGATTTTAAAATGATAGTCTTGCTGAATAAAGAAGCTGTGATTACAGGTATTTGCTTTTCATAACCTTGAATATTTCAAGCTACTTCCTTCTGTTCTGAAATGTTCTGTTGAGAAATCAGGTGACAGTCTAATTGGTGTTCCCTTGTATGTAACTACCTACTTTCTTCTTGCAGCTTTTAGGATTATCTCCTTGTCTTTAATCCTTGCTATTTTAATTACAATGTGCCTTAGTGTAGCCACAACAATGGGCCCCTCACTGTTTCCCAAAGCATCAGTCCTGAGCTTCTGGAATGGGTAAGTATTCATACCTATATGAAAATAGAACACCCTATCTCCAACCCAAACCCTCATAAGCATATACATCCCCAAATTAGGGTTATGTGCCCCATCCCAGTACCCTGGATCAGTTCTCCAACAGAGCACTCCAGAGGTGTGCAGTACCTCCTAGGACTGAGCTGCCACTTCCCTGGTGGCCTTACTAGCTCAGTGTCACTCTGATGAAGCGACAATTTTGTCAGCCCCTTGACACTTGAGCCAGGGTGACAGCCCATTGGAACCAAATAAGGAGAGAGCCTTCCATTAATAATTGGAGTTTGTTTTCTGAGGCAAATATATTCCCAAGAATCACAAGGTTAGCGGAACAACATGGCTTGTTTAGATAGCCAATCCCACAAATGAGTTTCACTTCTTATACTTATCATTCCATATCAAGCTCTCTGTAGCAAATGTTTGTCATAATTTTGTGTAATTTTAATAACTATTTCTTTTTCTAAATGGTAAAGTCCTAAACTGTGGAAACCATTGAAGGTGCTTACTAACTGTTCCTCCAGTTTATGCCAATCATGGATAATTCCTTGAGTTTGAAGCTGTATAACTATTAGTGCAGAAAAAATATTTTAAATGTTAAAAAGTGTTGAGCCTCCTGAACTTGTGTGTTTTATTTCTTCACCAGCTTAGGGAAGCTTTTAGTTTATTTCTTCAAGTAGATTTTCAATATCTTTCCCACTCTCTCATTTTTCTGGTATTTCAATGATGCAGATTTTGTTATATTTCACATCATCCATAAGGTTTCTTAAGATTTCTCCATTTTAAAATTATCTTTCTTTTGTAGTAGATAGAACTACCTCCTTTCCTTCTCAACCTATTCAAAAAATCAAAGAAGAGGGAAGACTGCCAAACTCTTTCTATGAGTCCAGTATTATGCTAATCCCAAAACCAGGTCAAGATACAACTAAGAAAGAAAACTACATGTGAATATCTCTGATGAACATAGAAGCTAAAATTCTCAACAGAATGTTGGAAAAACAGACCCAGCAATATATTAAGAAGATCATACAACATGATCAAGTGGGATTAATCCCAGTGATGTAAGGAATAATGAACACTCACAAATCAATACATGTAATATACCATATAAACAAATTGAAAGAAGAAAACCATATAATCATATCAATAGATGCACAAAAAACATCTGATAAAGCAAAACATCCATTTATAATAAAAATGGTCAGAAAAATGGGAATAAAGGGAGCATACCTCAACATAATAAAGGTCATATATGAGAAAGCTGCAGCTAACATCATCCTCAATGGGCAAAAACTAAAAGCCATTTCCTTAATATCAGGAATAAGGCAATGGTGCCCACTCTCTTCACTTCTGTTCAACATCATTTTGGAAGTTCTAGCCAAAGTGATTGGACAAGAAAAAGGAATCAAAAAGATGGAAAGGAGGTAGTCAAACAGTCATTGTTTGCAAAATAAAATATGATTGTATATAGAAAACCCTATAAACTCCACTAAAAATCTACTCAACCTAATAAGTGAATTTAGCCAAATAGCTGGATACAAAGTTAATATCCAGAATTCAAAGGCAGTTTTTATGCAGCAACAATGGAGCATCAGAGATAGAAACTAGAAAACAAATTCTATTTACTATAGCAACAACAACAAAAAGACAATTTAGGAATAAACTTAACAAGGGTCATAACACTAGTACTTAGATAATTCTAGAACACTGAAGAAAGAAATTAAGGAAGATACAAATAAGTGGAAGCATATACCATGTTCATGGATGGGAAAAATTAACATTATAAAAAATCTATACTACCTAAAGCAATGTATAGATTCAATGCAATCCTATTTGAAATACCAGCCCTGGCTGGGGGCATAGTGGATAAGGGGCCAGACTGCAAATCTAAAGGTTGCTGGTGCGATTCCCAGCCAGGACACATATAACCAGGTTGCAAGCCAGGTCTCCAGCCAGGTCTGTATCTGGAGGCATGTGAAAGGCACCTCTCCCTCTCTGCCTCTTTCCCTTCCACTCTCTCTAAAAAATAATAAATAAAATCTTATTAAAAATGCCAATGATACATTTCAAAGATCTAGGAAAACATACTTCTAAAATGTATATGGAGTCAAAAACACCCACAAACAGCCACAGCAATCTTGAGAAAGAACAAAGTAAGAAAAATCACAATACCAGATATCAAACTATCCTACAAGGCCACTTTATCAAAAGAGTCTGGTACTGTGATAAGAATAGACATACAGATCAATGAAATAGAATAGAGAGCCCAGAAATAAACCCAGGACTCTATGGTCAATTAATATTGGTATTGGACCAAGGGGAAAAGAACATAAAATTGAGTGAAAATAGCCCCTTTAACAAGTGGTGTTGGGAGAACCAGAGAGGGACATGCAAAAAAAATTATGCTAGACCAGCAACTTACACCATACACACACACAAAAAAAATCAAGATGAATAAAGGACTTAAACATAAATCATGCCACCATAAAATTCCTAGAGGAAAACATAGGATGTAAACATTCAGATATCCCAAGCAGAAATATGTTCATTGAAGTTCTCCAAGAGCAAAGGAAGTATAGGAACAAATAAACCAATGGGATTATATCAAGCTGAAAATTTTCTGTTCAGCTAATGAAAACAGGAGCTGAATGAAAAGGGAACCAACTTTATGGGAAAACATATTTGCCAATGAAACCTCAGACAAGGGTTTGATATCCAAAATATATAAAGAACTGATGTGACTCAATAGCATGGAGACAGACAACCCAATTTAAAAAAAGGGGAAATGACCTAAACAGACACTTCTCTGAGGAGGACATACAAAGGACCCAAAGGCATACGAAAGAATGTTCAATGTTACTAGCCATCAGAAAAATACAGATTAAAAGCACAATGAGATACCACTTCAAACCTGTCAGAATGGCCATCCTTAACAAATCAACAGACAACAAGTGCTGGCAAGGATGTGGAGAAAAGGGAACTCTGGTGCACTGTTGGTGGGAATGCAGACTGGTGCAACCACTATGGAAAACATTATGGAATTTCCTTTTGAAACTAAAAATGGAACTGCTTTTTGACCCAATTCCACTGCTAGGATTCCACTGCTAGGATTATACCCAAAGAACCCTGAAACACTAATTCAAAAGAACCTATGTACCCCTATGTTCACAGCAGTGCTATTTGCAATAGCTAATCATTGGAAACAGCTTAAGTGCCCACCAGTAGATGAATGGATCAAAAATCATTAGTACATTTAATAATGAAATACTACATAGCAGAAATAAAAAAGAATCTCCTACCTTTTGTTACAACATGGATGGACCTGGAGAGTAATATGCTTAGTAAAA
>PVIW01014326.1:0-23912 GCA_004026585.1 Noctilio leporinus | reverse complement strand
AAGGGGGAAGGAACATCCAATGGAGTAAAAACAGTCTCTTCAACAAATGGTGTTGGGAGAACTGGACAGCAACATGCAAAAAGATAAAACTAGACCACCAACTTACACCATACACCAAAATAAACTCAAGATGGATAAAGGATTTAAACATAAGCAGTGCCACCATAAAGGTCCTGGAGAAAAATATAGGCAGTAAACTATTGGATACCCTATGCAAAAATATGTTTACTGATACTTCACCAAGGGCAAAGGAAATCAAAGAGTGAATCAACAAATGGGACTATATCAAATTGAAAAGTTTCTGTTCAGCTAAAGAAAATATCAGCAAAATTCAAAGGGAACCAACTGTATGGGAAAACATAATTGCCAATGATACCTCAGACATGGGTCTGATCTCCAAAATATATAAAGAACTAATGCACTCAACACCAGGGAGACATACAGCCCAATGAAAAAATGGGCAAAGGACCTGAACAGACAACTCACTGAGGAAGATATACAAAGGGCACAGAGGCATATGAAAGAATGCTCAATGTCGCTAGTCATCATAGAGATGCAAATTAAAACTACATTAAGATACCACCTCAGACCTGTCAGAATGGCAATCATCAGCAAATCAACAAAGAACAAGTGTTGGCGAGGACGCGGGGCAAAGGGAACCCTCATACACTGTTGGTGGGAATGTAGGCTGGTGCAGCCACTGTGGAAAACAGTATGGGGATTCCTTAAAAAACTCAAAATGGAACTGCCTTTTGATCCAGCAATTCCACTACTTGGACTATACCCAAAGAATCCTGAAACACCAATTCATAAGAACCTATGCACACCTATGTTCATAGCGGCACTGTTTACAATAGCCAAGTGCTGGAAACAGCCTAAGTGCCCATCAGTGGATGATTGGATCAAAAAACTTTGGTACATTTACAAAATGGAATTCTCTACAGCAGAAAGAAAGAAGGAACTTGTACCCTTTGCAACAACATGGATGGAACTGGAGAGTATTATGCTTAGTGAAATAAGCCAGTCAGTGAAGGACAAATATCATATGATCTCACTCATTACAGGACAATAATGGGCAAAACTAACAACAAGCAAAACAGAACCAAGTATACAAATACAAGGAATAGGCCTTCAGTGGTCCAGGGGAACGGGGTTGCGGGGAGGAGGGAATCAGAGGCAAAGAAGGGGAGCAGCTTAGACAAGGACCTAGTATAAAGGAACCTTGGGCATGGAGAACAGGTGGGATTGATTTTGGGGGGAATGGGTGGGTGGGTGGGGGGACAGAGGGGAGCAAAAAGGGGATGGATGTAATACAACAACAATAAAATTAAAAAAAAAAAAAACAACAATGAAAAGATGAAGAAACTGAGAGAGACATAAAGAACCAGGTACAAAGGAGGAAAATACTAATATATAGTATCTATCAATAATAGCCTTGAATGTAAACTGATTAAATGTGCCAATCAAAAGAAATTGGGTAGTGGAATGCAAAGGAACACATGACCCCCATACATGCTGTCTTCCTGAAGTCCACCTCAGAACAAAAAACTGACACAGATTGAAAGTGAAGGGATTGAAAAAATATATATATAAAGGAAATGGACTTGCAAATAGTCTGGGATAACAATAATTATTACAGACAAAATAGATTTTAGAAAAAAGGCCATCAAAAGAGACAAAGAAGGACATTTCATAATACTTAAGGGAACAGTACATCAAGAAGATATAACTCTTGTGAACATATATGTACCAAACATAGGAACATCCAAATATGTAAGGAAATTCATGGAGGACTTCAAGAAGGATAAGGACAGCAACCCACTAATAATAAGGGATTTTAATACCCCATTATCAACAATGGACTGATCTTCCAAACAAAACAACACAAAGGATATTATGACATTGAACAACACTCTGGATGAAATGGAAATAACTGATATATACAGAACTTTTCACTGCAAAGAAGCAAAATACACATTCTTTTCAAATGCACATAAAACATTCTCTAAGATAGACCATATGGTATATCACAAGACAAGCTTCCGAAAATAGAGGAAAATTAGGGTCACACCATGCATTTTCTCAGGTCATAATGGCTTGAAATTAGAAACCAATCCCAAGGGGAAAAAACAAAAACACTCTAATTTTTGTAGACTGAATAAGATGCTATTAAGTGAAAAATGGGTAAACAATGAGATCAAAGATGAAAACAAAATTTTATGGAAATAAATGACAATGAATACACAGCAGCCCAAAATCCTTGGGACATGGCAAAGGCAGTCCTCAGAAGGAAGTTCATAGCATACAGGCCTGCCTAAAAAGGATAAAAGTTTATAAAAATAACCTACCCATTAAGCTGCAAGAACAATAGGAGCAAAAACAATCAAAGCCCATAGCAAATAGGAGAAAAAATTAATCAAGATCAGAGCATAAATAAATTACTTAGAAACTAAAACTAGAGGATCAAAGATGGCGACAGAGTAGAGAACAGTGCTGATGATATTCTCCAGTACCAGAGCAGCTGGAGGATAGGATAGGGAGTGCGAGACATCTTCAGGTCCCTAAGAATTGGAACGGTCAGCATCTGGACTCAGGGCAGCACAGCCCAGAGGCAGCAGAGACCTACAGGAGAGTAGATGAGACACTTGCAAACCGGCCTCTGGTGGGCCGAGGTCAGCTCTGGGCAGTGGCGGCTCTACCCAGAGGGCCATGTTTAACTGAAGCCAGCTCCAGGCTCCCTGGCAATGAGAAATCTGAACAGTGAAGGGTGGACAGTGAGGGCAAACACCAGAGAGAACAAGGAATTGAACTCCTGCAGGGGAGGGACTGTGTGAGAGCCTTGCTCAGGCAATAGGGAGAGGAAGCCCCTCACTGGGCCAGAGGCGGAGGAGAAGAGTCCTGCGGGGAGCAGGAGCAGGGGAGCAGGGAAGTGCACCAGCCAGGGAGGCGAGAGGGCTGAAAACAGTGCTGCTGGGCCATCAGGGAAACAGAAGCTTGAAGCCCCTATGAGGGGGCAGGCCCAGCCCTGCTCACCTACACAGGCCCCCAGGCTCCTGTGGAAACTCCAAACTGCAAGCCAGGAACTTGTAGCTGGGGCAACTGACCCACCCATTGCTGGTGACAAAGGCCTCACTAAAGACTCACACTGGGAGGGGCAAATCACAGAGGTGGCATAAAGGACTCCTCGGAGAGCTGGTCTGCTTGGAGGATTGGCTCTCACCCAGGGGAGCTGGGCAGTGTTGGCAGACCCCAGGCACTGTTGGTAAATGGGGGCTGCCTCCTTTGGGAGCTGTGGGGGCAGGGCCAGTCATTACAGGAACCAGCGAGGTTACAGGCTGCCCTGTAGGGGTGCCAGGTGCCCATCACAGGCAGGAACCTCTGCCAGGAGTTGGAGGAGACACCCTGTGGGCCCCAGAACACCTGAAGCCCTAAAACCCAGCTAGGCTACTGAAAGCCCAGCCTACCTGCAGGCTGACACTCAGAATCAGCCCTGACTGAGACAATCATAAGCCCTGCCACTCCAAGACCAGCTAGACTGTAGACTGCAGAGACCTGACCAAGAAAAAGAGGCAGACTCAGGAAAGGGATCGCTGCTAACCTCAAGCACCTGAGTTATACCAAGAGCTACATGAGCTATTAATCCCCAACAAAGCTTTTTCAAAAGTTACTTCTCACAAATTTTTAATCCCCCCCCTATCTCAATCCAACTAAATACCCAACACCCTCCCACTACTCTTGATTTAAAGTCTACTCACTCTCTGGCTACAACACATTCCCAGCCCTCAATCTAGGTATTCCTCCCCTCCCCAGCCACCTAAATCCTTTTCTTATTCTTTTCTTTCTTCCTTTTTTTTTTTTTTTTTCTTCTTCTTTTTCTTTTTTTCTTTTCTTCCTGTTAAAGCCTACAGGTCCTAGTTCCACCTGAACCAATCAGAGATCATAAAGGGTGAACAGCCACGTAGACCCTTTCTCTATTAATATTATTGTTTCTTTTTCTTGTTATTTTTTACCTTTTTTCCCTTTATTTTTCTTTTTCTTATTTTAATTAAAAAAAATTTATTTTTTTCTGCTAAAAGCCCTCAGGTCCTGGCTACATCTGGACCAACCAGGGATTATTAAGGGTGAACAGCAATCTAAATCCTTTCTTGTTATTATTATTATCTTTTTTTTTTCTTTTTTCTTTTTTTTTTTCTGCTAAAAGCTCACAGGACCTGGTTCCACCTGGATCAATCAGGGACCACTAAGAGTGAACACAGAGGCAGATGTGGCAATTATATACATAGGCTTACACTGTTCACTCGTACCTGAAGCTTTCTGAACCTCCCTCTCCTCATTTATGTGAGAAAGGATAGAAGGAGCATATTGACTGGAAGGAAAGGAACAACATACACAACCAATCCAGAATACAACCAGAGAGCCCAAATAAAGGCCACACCAAGAACAACAAGTGGAGAAAATCTGGGAGAATGCAACATTGAACTCCACAAATCTCCTGACACAGAAGGGTGCTCAACTAAGGCAAGGAAGCAAAGCAGATTAATCCAAGGGGAAAAAAACAAACAAACAAACAAACAAAAAGCAAGCAACAACAGACACCCAAAATAGGGGAATAATCAGTCCCTCACCAAAAGGAAAGGAAGAATCCCCAGAAAGAACACAAAATGAAACAGGCAAATGAAATATCAGATAAGGAAATCAAAGGAATGATGATAGAGAAGCTCATGAGCTTAGTCAGCTCAAAGAAAACTATAAACAACTCCAGGGAAGTTACAAGGAACTTACTGAGAGCTACAACAGCATCAAAAAGGACGTAGAAACTATCAATAAGTGCCAGGAGGAAATGAAGAATACAATTTCTGAATTAAGAATACAGTAGAAGGAATCAACAGTAGGCTAGAGGAAGCAGAGGACCAGATCAGAGAGCTGGAGGATAATATAGACAAATACTCCAAGACAGTACAAGAGAATAAAAAAAGGCTGAACAAGACTGAAGAGGGGTTAAGAGAGCTGCAGGACAACATGAAACGTAACAAAATCCGTATCATAGGGATACCAGAAGGAGAAGAGAAACAAGGAATGGAAAACCTGCTCAAAAAAGTCATGATAGAAAATTTCCCTAACATGATGAGTGAAAACAACAATCAAGTTCAGGAAGCACAGAGGATCCCAATGAGGATCAACCCAAACAGACCAACACCAAGGCACATTATTATAAAAATGGCTAATTTCAAAGACAAAGAGACAATCCTAAAAGCATCAAGAGAGAAATGACAAATAACATAGAAAGGGGCTCCAATAAGGCTATCAAATGATGATTCATCAGAAACAATTCAAGCCAGAAGGGAATGGCAAAAAGTATTTCAAGTCATGGTAAACAAAGGCCTACAACCAAGAATACTCTACGCAGCAAGGCTCTCATTCAAGATACAAGGAGAAATAAGGAGATTCCCAGGCAAAAAAAGGACTAAAAGAATACATCTTTACTAAACCATCATTGCAAGAAATGCTAAAGGGTCCGCTTTAAAAATAAGTAAATAAATAAAATGAAGAAACACAGAAAGCCAAAGAGGAATACAGATAAAAAGGGAGAAACTGGCAATGAATAAGTATCAATCAATAATCACCTTAAATGTCAATGGATTAAATGCACCAATCGAAAGACATAGGGTAGCCAAATGGATAAGACAACATGATCCACATATATGCTGTCTTCAAGAGACCCACCTCAGAACAAAAGATCGACACAGATTGAGAGTGAAGGGATGGAAAAATATATATCAAGCAACTGGACATGAAAAAAAACTGGAGTAGCAATACTGATTTCAGATAAAATAGATTTTACAATGAAGGACATAAAAAGGGATAAAAATGGACATTTCATAATACTTAAGGCAACAATTCATCAAGAAGAAATAACTCTGATAAACATATACACACCCAACATAGGAGCTCCAAAATATATAAGGAACATCTTGGTAGACTTTAAGAAAGACATAGACAGCAACACACTTATAGTAGGGAATTTTAATATCCCACTATCAACAATGAACAGATCTTCTAAACAAAAAATCCCCCGAGATGTTGTGGCATTGAACAACACTCTAGAGGAAATGGACCTAACTGGTGTATACAGAGTCTTTAACCCCAAAGAAGCAAAATACACATTCTTTTCAAATGCACATGGATCATTCTCCAAGATAGACCACATGGTATGTCACAAGATAAGCCTCCACAAATACAGGAAAATTGAAATCATACAAAGTATCTCCTCAGATCACAATGGCTAAAAACTAGAAACCAATCTCAAGGGAAAAACAAAAAAGTTCTCTAACTCATGGAGACTGAACAACGTGCTTTTAAGCAATGAATGGGTTAACAATGAGATCAAAGATGAAATCAAAAAGTTCCTGGAAACAAATGACAATGAACACACAACAGCCCAAAACCTATGGGATACAGAAAAGGGGTAAATTTATAGCAATACAGGCTTTTCAAAAAAGGTCACAAGAAGTTTATATAAGCAACCTAACCACAAAGCTGAAAGAATTAGAGGAGCAACAACAAACAAAGCCCAGAGCAAGTAGAAGGAAGGAAATCATCAAGATCAGAGCAGAACTAAATAACGCAGAGATTCAAACTACAATTCGAAGAATCAACAGGACCAGGATCTGGTTCTTTGAAAAAATAAACAAAATTGACAAGCTCTTCTCCAGACTCATCAAGAAAAAGAGAGAGAGGACCCAAGTAAACAGAATCGGAACTGACAGAGGAGAAATCACAGCTGACACCTCAGAAATCCAAAGATTGTAAGAAATTACTACAAACAACTCTATGACAAAAAATATGACAACCTAGATGAAATGGATACATTTCTGGGAAGGTATAATCTACCAAAACTGAACCCAGAAGAGCAGAAGAAGCAGAAAGTCCGAATAGGCCAAAAACAAATAGAGAAATTAAAGAAGTAATCCACAATCTCCCAAAGCACAAAATCCCTGGACCAGATGGATACACAGGTGAATTTTACCAAACATTTAAAGAAAAACTACCTCCTATCCTTCTCAACCTATACCATAAAATACAGAAAGAGGGAAGACTCCCAAACTCTATGATGCCAATATTATTCTACTCTCAAATCCAGGGAATAGAGGGAGCATACCTCAACATCAGAAAGGCCATCTATGAGAAACCTGAAGCCAACATCATAGTTAACATACAAAAACTAAAAGCTTTTCCCTTAAGATCAGGAATGAGACAAGGCTGCCCACTTTCTCCAGTTCTATTCAACATTGTCTTGGAAGTTTTAGCTATAGCCATCAGAGAAGAAAAAGGTATCAAAGGGATCCAAATTGGAAAGGAGGAAGTCAAACTGTCATGATTTGCAGATGTTATGATAGTTTACATACAAAACCTGATGGGCTCCACCAAAAACTTACTCAACCTAATAAGCAAATTTAGCAAAATAGCTGGGTATAAAGTCAATATCCAGAAATCAAAAGCATTTTTGTATACCAATAATGAAACAACAGAAATACAAGCGAAAAAACAAATCCCATTTACCATAGCAACAAGAAAAATAAAGTACCTAGGGATCAACTTAACTAAGGAGGTCAAAGACCTGTACTCAGAAAACTACAGAACAATGAAGAAAGAAATCAAGGAAGATACAAATACATGGAAGCATATACCATGTTCATGGATTGGAAGAATTAACATCATTAAAATGTCCATACTACCCAAAGCAATCTACATATTCAATGCAATCCCAATTAAAATACCAATGACAGACTTCACAGAAATAGAAAAAAATACTTTAAAAACTTATATGGAGCCAAAAACACACATGAATAGCTACAGCAATCTTGAGAAAGAAGAACAAGGTAGGAGGAATCACAATACCAGACTTCAAACAATACTACAAGGCTACTGTCATCAAAACAGCCTGGTACTGGCATAGGAATAGACATATAGATCAATGGAACAGAATAGAGAGCTCATAAATTAACCCAGGACTCTATGGTCAACTAATATTTCACAAAGGGGGAAGGAACATAAAATGGAGTAAAAATAGTCTCCTCAACAAATGGTGTTGGGAGAACTGGACAGCAACATGCAAAAAGATAAAACTAGACCACCAACTTACACTATACACCAGAATAATCACAAGATGGATAAAGCATTTAAACATAAGCAGTGCCACCATAAAGGTCCTGGAGAAAAATACAGACCATAAACTTTTGGATATTCTATGCAGAAATATGTTTACTGATACTTCACCAAGGGCAAAGGAAATTAAAGAACAAATCAACAAATAGGACTATATCAAATTGAAATATTTCTGTTCAGCTAAAGAAAATATCAGCAAAATTCAAAGGGAACCAACTGTATGGGAAAACATAATTGCCAATGATACCTCAGACAAGGGTCTGATCTCCAAAATATACAAAGAACTAACGCAACTCAACACCAGGGAGACAGACAGCCCAATGAAAAAATGGGCAAAGGACCTGAACAGACAACTCACTGAGGAAGATATACAAAGGGCCCAGAGGCATATGAAAGAATGCTCAACATCATTAGTCATCAGAGAGATGCAAATTAAAACCACAATAAGATACCACCTCACACCTGTCAGAATAGCAATCATCAATAAATCAACAAACAACAAGTGTTGGCGAAGATTTGGTGCATTGTTGGTGGGAATGTAGGCTGGTGCAGCCACTGTGGAAAACAATATGGGGTTTCCTTAAAAAACTGAAAATGGAACTGCCTTTTGATCCAGCAATTCCACTACTTGGACTATACCCAACGGATCCTGAGATACCAATTCATAAGAGCCTATGTACATCTATGTTCATAGCAGCACTATTTACAATAGCCAAGTGCTGGAAACAGCCTAAGTGCCCATCAGTGGATGATTGGATCAAAAAACTTTGGTACATTTTCACAATGGAATTCAATATAGCAGAAAGAAAGAAGGAACTCGTACCCTTTGCAACAAGATCGATGTAACTGGAGAGTATTATGCTTTGTGAAATATGCCAGTCAGTGAAGGACAAATACCATATGATCACACT
Organism: Noctilio leporinus; assembly: GCA_004026585.1. Classification (NCBI taxonomy): domain Eukaryota; kingdom Metazoa; phylum Chordata; class Mammalia; order Chiroptera; family Noctilionidae; genus Noctilio; species Noctilio leporinus. The sequence continues at coordinate 14,835 of PVIW01014326.1, read as the reverse complement.
CATTACAGGACAATAATGAACAAAACTAAAAACAAGCAAAATAGAACCAAATATATGAATACAGTGAATTGGCCTTTAGTGGTTAGGGGGAAAGGTGTTTGGGGGAGTGCGGAGGCAGAGGCAAGGAAGGGGAGCAGCTTAGACAAGAACCTAGTATAAAGGAACCATGGATGTGTACAACAGGTGGGATAGACTTTGGGGTGAATGGGTGGGTGGGGAGAGGAACACAGGGGAGCAAAAAGGTGATGGATGTAATACAACAACAATAAAATAAAATAAAAATTAAAGCAATAGCCATAGCTCTTATACCAACTGGGTATAAACAGAACTCATTTTTCAAATCCAGGTAATAATTTCAACATGCACTTATACACTCATGAATCTCAGGAGGGTCTACAGACCTCTTGCCTAATGGCAAAACAAGGAGGACCATTGATTCACTGTTAACAGTGCTTTGGTATTACTGGCCATCTCCCTCCCCTGTTCACTGAGAGGAAAGCCTCTCAAGGGGCAGCCCTGATGGGAACAGTCTACCCTAGGGAGGGGTTATATCTGTGGCTTTTTATGGAGTATCAGAGTATTCCTGTCTCTTACATATCTCAGTTTCTAGGTCTTCTAGGTGTAATCATGCCACTACTGGGAATTATTGATATTATTTCTGATTCCCCAGTACCTAATATAGTGCTTGATAAAAGTGAGATCTCAAAATGATAATGTTGTTTGGACTTAAGTTTCTTGTAGATATACTCATAGACATGTTATTGATTTAGTTCTGTGCATAAAGTGTTCAGTCAGTCTAGCTCCTGCTGGGACATTAGAAAGCATTTTTAGGAGCCTCTGAATGTAGACAAGAATAGCCCCAAGGAAGAAGGAAGATATCCTTTCAGTAGAAAGCACTGTGTCTAAGAGTCATTTCACTTGCATATTAAAAGTCATCACCTCATTTCGTACCAAAAACTGGTGAAATTGAAATTTAGTGAAATAAAGATAACAAAAGCAACAATAATATTGAATATTTTTTTAGTGTTCACTATATATTTTAGCTATTTTAGCATTCATCATAACAATAATAACTCCCATTATTATTTCAATTTCCTAGATGGAGCAATTAAAGCAAAAAATTTTAGTTATAAGTAACATGGTGAGAGATAGTAAGTGGCATGTGCTATTTTCAGTCTTACATGGGTGGTTCTCAATCTTTAGGGAGCAACAGATTCCCCACAGCTTCCTGAGCCCTATCCATGAGGCTCTGATCATACCTATCTAAGATGGGACAAAATAATTTCCATTTCTAAGTTCACAAACAATGCTGATTATATTTTCCAAGGGCCTCACTTTGAGAACCATGATCTTAGGTGGGCAGACTCTGGACTTGACATGCAACACATTTAGGGTGAAAAAAAATATTGAGAAATTGTGACACATGTTGCTTTGACTTTTATCCTTTGTACCACTGGCACAGGATGCATGTTTGTGCCCTCCAAGACCACAAATATTCATACTATTCCTAGTCACCTTGTGCAGATTTCTCACAGCTGTAATGAAATGCTCAATTTCCTTCCCTTGATTATTCATTCTTAGTGTAATTTGTTACAATAACCTAAGGAGCCTTGTATCTGACGGCTATCATTCAGTGACTGGCTAAATAAAGTATATATCTCTAAATGGAAGAACTCTACAAAGCTGGAGAAGAATGGTGGCCCTTGAAATCTATTTCCCATTTTTCATTGGTTGTATGGATGGTTAATAGAGAAATAATTTCCCAGCTTTCCTTGCAGCTCTGGTTGACCATATGATTAACTGCTCCCCAGAGGAGATAAGTGCAGTTTTTATTTATTTTTTTTATAAGAAACTTTCTTTCATTGGACTTTATTACTTTCCCCTTTCTGTGAACTGGTATATGGACAGAATAGCAATTGCTTTTGGTCTTACAGATTATGATGATACCCTAGGGGACAGTAGAGCAGATAGAGGAACCTGGGTTTCTGAAATATTGTGTGGAGCAGAGTTTTATTACCAGCTTGAGCCTCACATCTCCCAACTATTATATGGGAGGAAAATAGTCCTTTACTTAAGTCATTGAATTTTAGGATTGCTGTTTTTTGTTATTAGCATTTACAATGACAAAAAAAATGACATATGTTGGTATATATTAGTTACCTAAAGTTATATACAAACGGTGAGTTAAAACAACAAATATTTTATTATCTTACCTTATCTCTTATTATCTTACATTACCTTCAAATTATCTAATTTGAGAATAGTTTAGCTGGACGGTTTTCATCCAAAGTCTCTCATGTGGGTGTAGCTAAGAGATTGGCTGGGGCTGCAGTTATCTGAAAGCCTTCTAGAGACTGAGAGATCCTTTTACAAAATGACTTAATGTTATAGTGATTGGCAGAAGGCCTCAGTTGCTTGCCTCTTTGTAGGGCTGCATGAGTGACCTCCCCATATGGCAGTTGGCTTTCCCTAGGGGGAGTGATCTGAGGAAGATCAAGAAGGAAACCACAGTATTATTATGACCTAGTCTTGGAAATCATACTTCATCATTTCTGCCATATCCTATTGGTGTACTGATCAACCCTACTCACTACCAGACAGGGATAGCAAAATAGAAGGGGTCACTAGGGGTAATTCTAGAAGAGTGCCATCACATGGCATAAAGCTATCTCCAACATAAGTTCTTAGCAATAGGAAGTAAATGGTGGGCATAGTATGCTGCTTTTTGTTTTGGTTTTATAGATATACATAATTGGACACACACACATCTGTGCTCAGAGACTCTTTCTAAAAGGTCACCTAATAAACTCATCACCTCTGGAGTTGGAGTTAGGAACTAGAGATTTGGAGTAGAGGGTAATATCTTTTATATAATTTTGTACAGTTTGATATATACATTTATTTGCAGCTAAAGTTTAGTAAAAACATTATTATTGTTAAGTTTAATAATACCAAAGTAATATGACAACAAAGCAAACAAAAATTGTTATCCAAACCTGAGTCCAATATATGACCATTCCTAAAAAAGCAAGCTTATATTATATTTTGATGTTTTTCCTTTTTTCCCATAATAATGATCCACTATGAGTTAGACAATGTAATTTTCAACATAAAAGCAGTTTTTCAAAGTGACAGTTTGCTCAAAGTGTTAAAATCTTTGCCATAATGTGCAAATATTCAGAAGCAGAAACAGGAGATGTAGAAAAAAACCTGCATTATCAAGAGTAAATGTGCTAAGTGGTAAAAACAGCAAAGAAACATGAAGAACTCTATCTTTCACTTTTATGTCATCAAAGGCAGCAAAATGCTCTAAACTTATATGGTTTTTATCTTGAAAGAAAGAAGCACATGTCTACAGATTCACAAAGTTGTTTGCAAGCAATGAATGCACTGAGTTTCCTGGGAGGTTTTACTGAAAATTTATTTTAGACTGTGTTCATCAAAATAAATAGAGAAAACTTTATAAATTATCTAGAATAATTAGTTACCAGAAATAATAACAATTATTTGTTTAGGATCCAAGGGTTGATGTGGCTACAGGTAAATCCAGAGTTCCGGCAATATAGCAGAGGAATAACTAGAGCTATACCAATCCCCTCCCAGGTTGCATCTGGAATTGTTTTTTTTTTGGAAAAAAGTCAGCTGGAATTACCAACAGAACACCAGCTGGAACAAAGTCCTATAATCACAAACAGAACAGAAGAGGCCACTTCATTACAATGTGACTGGTAGGAATCAGGGAAATGCAAGAGGGCTGGCTGGGCCCCCACCAGAGGCAGCAGCCGAAGGGACAGAGCTGGAGTTCCACAAATGAAGAGTGGGTTCTGGTACCCTAGTCAGGTTTCCCAGCCTACAGCAACATGGAGGAGAGTAGAGCCCCATCCAGCTGAGAAGAGCTGAAAGCCTTGGAGTTTGCTAACCTCAGAGAGCACTGAAGACAGAATTACTAGGGTGATCACAACAAAAATACATAGACACACACCCACCCTGGGCTCAGCAGAGGGAGGGCGTAGAGGATTGGAGATGTGTGGGGAGAGTTTGTAGTGGTGGCTTGAAAGAAAGGAGTAGGGAAGCAGCTACGGGAATCCTGGAGTTGACTCATCACCAACACCTCAGGCAGACTGTGCTGTGCCAAGTGTCTCCCATAGGAGGGGTCCTCATAGCCTTGCCCACTGGAAGCAATCTGCCCACCCAGGAGACCTGAGCCTGGTGCCTGATTATAATTTTTCTAACTTACATCTAAATAAATATCTCCCACCCTGCTGTGTCTGAGCATAAATACAATAGTTGGCATCTGAAGAGGTATTTCTCACACAGCATTGCTTGGCCCTGGTGGCTGAGTACAAACTCTCTGAGTTACAGCTGGGTCAGTCAGTCAGCCCCACACAGTGGCATGCAAGCCTGGTGGCTTATTGTGGATTCATTGCTTTGCAGCTAAGTCAGTCCTTCTTGGCCAGCAGATCTTGGGCCTGGCAGCTGATGACAAACTCTCTGACTTAGAGCTGGGTCAGTTAGTCAGCCCCACACAGTGGCAACTGAGCTTGGTAGCTGTTGGTGGATTCATTGGTTCACAACTGAGTTAGTTTGTCCCATCCATTGGTCTCTGGGCCAGGCAGTTGATCACAAACTCATTGTATTACAATTGAGTCTTTCCTTCTAGACAAGTGGCTCCTTAGCCTGGCAGCTGATCACAGAGTCATTGGATTACAATTTAATCTTTCAGTCTAGACCAGCACCACCTGAGCCTGGTGGCCAATCACAGATTCATTGGATTACAATTGGATATTGCTGCCTAGCCAAGTGGGGCTTGAGCCTGATGGCTTATCACAGATTCATTGATTTACATCTGAATCTGTCCTACCAGGCTGCACCTGAGCTGGTGGCTCATCCATTGGATTATAATTGAACCTCTCTGACTAGCCCAACAGGGCCTCAGTTGGATAGCTGATTTACTGATTTACAACTGACTTGATATGTCACCCCAAGTGACATCTGAGCCAGGTGGTGGATCACAGATTGATAGGATTATAACTAAAACAATCTTTCCAGTTTAGCAGTTCCTTAAACTGGAAGCTGATCACAGTCTGATTGGATTACAATGAAACATAAATAAGGAAAGAATAAGAATCAGCCAATCACCAAAAAGAAAGAAAAAAATGCAAAGATCACTAAATGGAACAGAGGCAAACAAACTATCAGATATGTATTTCAAAATAATGATGATACAGAAGCTAAATGGGCTCAGCCAGCTCAAAAACAAACAAACAAACAAACAAAAAACAAAACAGAAAACACTACAAACAACTCCAGGGGAACTGCCAAGAAGTCCAGGGAAGCTACAAGGAACTTACTGAGAACTACACCAGCATTAAAAAGGACATAGAAACTACCAGTAAGAGGTATAAAGAAATGAAGAATACAATTTCTGAAGTGAAGAATACAGTAGAATGGATCAAGCTAGAGGAAACAGGATAAGATTAGTGAGCTGGAGGACAATATAGAAAAATATTCCAAGACAATGCAACAGAATGAAAGAAGTCTGAACAAGAATGAAGAGGTTTGAAACACAATAATATTCACATCATAGGAATACCAGAAGGAGAAGAAAACAAGGAATGGAAAACATGATCAAAAAGTAATGATAGAACTCTTCTCTAATATGATGAGTGAAAACGTTATTCAAGTTGAGGAAGTACAGAGGTCCCAATGAGGATGAATCTGAACAGACCCACTCCAAGACACATCATAATTAAAATGGCAAATTTCAAAGACAAAGAGAGAATCCTAAAAGCATCAAGAGAAAAACAGTAAATAAGATATAATGAGCTCCAAATAAGGTTATCAAATGATTATTCAACAGAAACAATACAAGACAGAATGGAATGACAAAAATATTCCAAGTAATAGGAAACAAAGGCCTGCAACCAAGAATACTCTGCCCAGCAAGGCTCTCATGCAAAATGGAAAGAGACATAAGGAGTTTCCCAGACTAAAGAAGACTAAAAGACTACATCTCTACCAAACCAGCATTGTTGCAAGAAATGCTAAAGGGTCTGCTTTAAAAAAATAAAGAAATGGGGAGAGTCAGAGAGGAACACAAGTACAAAGGGGAAAAATGGCAGTAAATAATTATTAATCAATTATAACTTTAAATAAAACAGATTAAATGTGCCAATCAAAATACATAGGGTAGCAGAATGAATAAGAAAACATGACTCACATATATGCTGCCTTCAAGAGACCAACCTCAGAACAAAAGATCAACACAGATTAAAAATGAAGGGATGGAAAAATATATTTCAAGCAAATGAATATGAAAAAAAAAACTGGAGTAGCAATACTTCTTTCAGACAAAATAGATTTTACAATGAAGGTCATAAAAAGAGGCAAGGAAGGACATTCCATAATACTTAAGGGAACAATCCATCAAAAAGAAATAACTCTGGTAAACATATATGCACCCAAACATAGAAGCACCCAAATATATAAGGAAAATCTTGGAGGACTTCAGGAAGTATATACAGAGCAACACACTAATAGTAGGGGATTATAATACCCCATTATCAACACACAGATCTTCCAAACAAAAAATCACCAAGGATATTGTGGCATTGAATAACATTCTAGAGGAAATGGAATTAACTGACATATACAGAACCTTTCACTCCCCAAAAGCAAAATACACATTCATTACAAATGCAGATGGAACATTTAGATGAGATGGTAGGTCACAAGACAAGCCTCCACAAATGAAGGAAGATTGAAATTTGATTAAGCATCTTCTCAGATCACAATGCACTAAAACTAGCAACCATCCTCAAGGGAAAAAACCAAAAACACTAACTCATGGAGACTTAATAACACACTTTTAAGTAATAAATGGGTTCACAATGAGATCAAAGATGAAATCAAAAAGTTTCTGGAAACAAATGACAGTGAATACAGAACAGTCCAAACCTATGGGATATAGCAAATGCAGTCCTTTGAGAGAAATTCATAGCAATAAAGGCTATGTAAAAAGGATAGAAGCTTATACAAACAACCTAACCATAAAGCTGCAAGAACGGGAGGAGCTACAACAAACAAAGCCCAGAGTAAGTAGAAGAAAGAAAGTCATCAAGATCATGGCAGGATTAAATAATTTAGAGACTAAAACTACAATTTGAAGAATCAAAGAGTCCAAGAGCTGGTTCTTTGAAAAAATAAACAAAATTGACAAGCCTGTAAGCAGACTCATCAAGAAAAAGAGAGAGAGGACCCAAATAAACAGAATCAGAAATGACAGAGGAGAAATCACAACTGATACTTCAGAAATACAAAGGATTGTAAGAAATATTTAAAAACAAGTTTCTGACAAGAAATATGACAACCTGGGTGAAATGGACACATTTCTGGAAATGTATAACCTAACAAAACTGAATCCAGAAGAAGCAGAAAGTCTGAATAGGCCAATAACAACTAGTGAAATTTAAGAAATAATAAAAAATCTCCTAAAGCTCAAGACCCCTGTACCACATGGCTACAATGGAGAATTCTACCAAACATTTAAAGAGAAACTAACTTCTATATTTCTCAGCCTATTCCAAAAAATCCGAGGGAAGACTCCCAAACTCTTTCCATGAGGCTAATATTATTCTAAACCCAAATCAAGGTTAAGACAGAACTAAGAAAGAAAGCTACAGGCCAATACCTCTGATGAACATAGATGCTAAAATTCTCAACAAAATACTGGCTAATAGGATTCAGCAGTATATTAAAAAGATCATACACCATGATCAAGTGGGTTTCATCCCAGGGATGCAAGGATGGTACAACATTTGTGAATCTATAAATGTAATAGACCACATCAACAAATTGAAAGATAAAAACCACATGATCATATCAATAGATGCTGAAAAAGTACTTGATAAAGTACAGCAACCATTTGTGATAAAAACCCTCAGCAAAATGGGAATAGAGGGAGCATACCTCAACATCACAAAGGCCATCTATGAGAAACCTGAAGCCAACATCATACTTAATGGACAAAAACTGAAAGCTTTCCCCCTAAGATCAGGAATGAGACAAGGCTGTACACTTTCTCCACTTCTATTCAACATTGTCTTGGAAGTTCTAGCTTAGTCATCAGAGAAGAAAAAAGAATCAACGGTATCCAAATTGGAAAGGAGGAAGTCAAACTGTCATGATTTGCAGATGATACGATAGTGTACATACAAAACCCAATGGGCTCCACCAAAAATTTACTCAACCTGATAAGCATTTTTAGCCAAATAGCTGGGTATAAAGTCAATATCCAGAAATCAAAAGCATTTTTGTATACTAATAATGAAAAAACAGAAATAGAAGTGAGAAAACAAATCCCATTTACCATAGCAACAAGAACAATAAAGTACCTAGGAATCAACTTAACTAAGGAGGTAAAAGACCTGTACTCAGAAAACTACAGAACAATGAAGAAAGAAATCAAGGAAGATACAAATAAATGGAAGCATATACCATATTCATGGATGGGAAGAATTAACATCATTAAAATGTCCATACTACCCAAAGCATTCTACAGATTCAATGCAATCCCAATTAAAATACCAATGACAGACTTCACAGAAATAGAAAAAATACTTCAAACATTTATATAGAGCTAAAAACACCCACGAATAGCCACCACAATCTTGAGGAAGCAGAACAAGGTAGAAGGAATCACAATACCAGACTTCAAACAATACTACAAGGCTACTGTCATCAAAACAGCATGATACTGGTATAAGAATAGACATATAGATCAATGGAACAGAATAGAGAGCCCAGAAATTAACCCAGGACTCTATGGTCCACTAATATTTGACAAAGGGGGAAGGAACGTTAAATGGAGTAAAATAGTCTCTTCAACAAATGGTGTTGGGAGAACTGGACAGCAACATGCATAAAGATAAAACTACACCACCAACTTACACCATACACTAGAATAATCTCAAGATGGATAAAGAATTTAAATATAAGCAGTGCCACCATAAAGGTCTTGGAGAAAAATATAGGCCATAAACTTTTGGATATCCTATGCAGAAATATGTTTACTGATCCTTCACCAAGGGCAAAGGAAATTAAAGATCAAATCAACAAATAGGACTATATCAAATTGAAATGTTTCTGTTCAGCTAAAGAAAATATCAGCAAAATTCAAAGGGAACCAACTGTATGGGAAAACATAATTGCCGATGATACCTCAGACATGGGTCTGATCTCCAAAACCTATAAAGAACTAACGCAACTCAACACCAGGGAGACAGACAGCCCAATGAAAAAATGGGCAAAGGACCTGAACAGACAACTCACTGAAGAAGATATACAAAGGGCCCAGAGGCATATGAAAGAATGCTCAACATCACTAGTCATCAGAGAGATGCAAATTAAAATCACAATAAGATACCACCTCATACCTGTCAGAATGGCTATCATCAACAAATCAACAAACAACAAGTGTTGGCGAAGATTTGGTGCATTGTTGGTGGGAATGTAGGCTGGTGCAGCCACTGTGGAAAACAATATGGGATTTTCTTAAAAAAACTAAAAATGGAACTGCCTTTTGAGCCAGCAATCCCATTACTTGGATTATACCCAAAGAATCCTGAAACACCAATTCATAAGAACCTATGTACACCTATGTTCTTAGCAGCACTATTTACAATAGTCAAGTGCTGGAAACAGCCTAAGTGCCCATCAGTGGATGATTGGATAAAAAATCTTTGGTACATTTACAAAATGGAATTCTATATAGAAGAAAGAAAGAAGGAACTTGTATTCTTTGCAACAACATGGATGGAACTGGAAAGTGTCATGCTTAGTGAAATAAAGCATTCAGTGAAAGACAAATACTATATGATCTCACTCATTATAGGACAATAATGAACAAAATAAACAAAATAGCAAAACAGAACCAGAAACATGAATACAATGAATAGACCTGAAGAGGGTAGGGGAGATGAGGCTAGGTTTAGGAGAGAGGAGGAGGCAAAGAAGGTGAGCAGTTTAGTCTAGGAACCAGCATGGAAGAACCATGGACATGGACAAATGTGACATTGACTTTGTGGAGGATTGGGTTGGTGCACAAGGGGACAGAGGGAAGCAAAAAGGGGATGGATGTAATGCATCAACAATAAAATTTTATTTAAAAAAATAGGATAATGTAAGTCCCCTGAATACCTGGTTGTATGTCATGGCTATGTCAAATTACTTTGGACATTTCTGACAGCTTATCCACTTCTATATTCATCATGACCCAGACCTGGACAGATAGCTCACGAAAGTTGTAAATCACTGGGCCAGACATTGAGAGATATTGAGTGAGATCACAGCCAATTTGTGGTTGTTATTTGGACCAAATAAATTAGGGCTGGTTTTATTTGTCTTATATATCCTGCTGTGGGTTGAATTACACTCCTGAAAAGATATGTTTGAGTTCTAATCCCTGGTGCTTGTAACTATGACATTATTTGGAAATAAGGTCTCTGCAGATGTGGCCAAGTTAAGATGAGATATTGAATCACAGTGGGCTCTAAACCCAGTGACTTGTGTCCTTATAAAGAAAGATGGAGAGAGATCTGAAGACCCAAGGAGATACTGGGAAGAATGCCTTGTGAAGACAGTTATTAAAATTATGCAGTTGCAAGGCAGAGAACATAAAAGATTGCTGGCAACCTAGAGATGGCAGGAAGAGGAAAGGCAGGAACTTCCTTCTCCAGAGTCTCCAGAGGGAGTCCTGCTGACACCTAAATTTCAGACTTCTAGCTCTTACAGTCATAGGGAATAAATTTGTTGTTTTGAAACCAGTATGTGATACTTCATTAACACAGTCCTAGCAAAGTAATACATATCCCAACAATAGATTCTGTTGAAAAACATTTTAATACCTTTTAGGTTAAAAAAGTTGTTATGGCTAAATAACTAACAAAAAAGTAACAAAGTTAAATACTAACCTCTATAACATTTCTCAGGGCATTTGACATAAGATTAGCAGCTCCTGTTTACCAAACTCTTTCTTCCCAGAATATGTCAAAAAAGTTAGACACATTAACTCGTTGATGGACACAATTGTATGAAGTTGAGGAATATTGCTCTCTCCATGTCAGAAAGGATGAAATTGACATATAGATAACTGGTGAGGAGTCCTGAATCAGAGACTCAAAGCCTGCAATGTGGGTACAGAGCCTGGTCTGTCCTGGTGTATCAGGGTTACTGGGGGTGGGGGGGGTGGGGTTGAGATCTCCCACAGTGATGGCAGGACATTTTTGTTTTGCAGAAGACTTACAGGATATGTGTTTAATTACAAATGAATGCAGACTTGTCTTTGGACAAACGTGCTACTGCTGAGAGTGTATTAGGATTTAAGCAGTTTAGGATCCCTGGGAAATTAATGGAAGTGATTATCAATGGCCTGCAGTGGTGAAAACATATTTAGAGAGATGAACAAGTTATTTTAATAACTCAATATTCCCATTTGGAACCAACTTTATTTTTTTTTAATTTTATTGTTGTTGTATTACATTCATTCCTTTTTTGTTCCCCTCTGTCCCCCTCCCCACCCACCCATTACCCCCAAAGTCAATCCCACCTGTTGTCCATGCCCATGGTTCCTTTATACTACGTTCTCATCTTAGCTGCTCCCCTTTCTTGCCTCTGCCTCCCCCCTACCCCCAACCCCTTTCCCCCTGACCACTGAAGGCCTATTCATTGTATACATATACTTGGTTCTGTTTTGATTGTTGTTAGTTTTGCTCATTATTGTCCTGTAATGGGTGAGATCATATGATATTTGTCCTTCACTGACTGGCTTATTTCACTAAGCATAATACTCTCCAGTTCCATCCATGTAGTTGCAAAGGGAACAAGTTCCTTCTTTCTTTCTGCTATATAGAATTCCATTGTGTAAATGTACCAAAGTTTTTTGATCCCATCATCCACTGATGGGCACTTAGGCTGTTTCCAACACTTGGCTATTATAAATAGTGCCGCTATGAACATAGTTGTGCATAGGTTCTTATGAATTGGTGTTTCAGGATTCTTTGGGTATAGTCCAAGTAGTGGAATTGCTGGATCAAAAGGCAGTTCCGTTTTTAGTTTTTTAAGGAATCCCCATACTGTTTTCCACAGTGGCTGCACCAGCCTACATTCCTACCAACAGTGTATGAGGGTTCCCTTTGCCCACATCCTCGCCAACACTTGTTGTTTGTTGATTTGCTGATGATTGCCATTCTGACAGGGGTGAGGTGGTATCTTATTGTGGTTTTAATTTGCATCTCTCTGATGACTAGTGATGTTGAGCATTCTTTCATATGCCTCTGGGCCCTTTGTATATCTTCTTCAGTGAGTTGTCTGTTCAGGTCTTTTGCCCATTTTTTCATTGGGCTGTCTGTTTCCTTGGTGTTGAGTCGTGTTAGTTCTTTATATATTTTGGAGATCAGACCCATGTCTGAGGTATCATTGGTAATTCTGTTTTCCCATACAGTTGGTTCCCTTTGAATTTTGCTGATATTTTCTTTAGCTGAACAGAAACTTTTCAATTTGATATAGTCCCATTTGTTGATTCATTTTTGATTTCCTTTGCCCTTGGTGAAGTATCAGTAAACATATTTTTGCGTAGGATATCCGAAAGTTTACTGCCTATATTTTTCTCTAAGACTTTTATGGTGGCACTGCTTATGTTTAAATTCTTTATCCATCTTGAGATTATTTTGGTGCATGGTGTAAGTTGCTGGTCTAGTTTTATCTTTTTGCATGTTGCTGTCCAGTTTTCCCAACACCATTTGTTGAAGAGACTGTTTTTACTTTATTTGATGTTCCTTCCCCCTTTGTCAAATATTAGTTGACCATAGAGTCCTGGGTTAATTTCTGGGCTCTCTATTCTGTTCCATTGATCTATATGTCTATTCTTATACCAGTATCATGCTGTTTTGATGACAGTAGCCTTGTAGTATTGTTTGAAGTCTGGTATTGTGATTCCTCCTACCTTGTTCTTCTTTCTCAAGATTGTGGTTGCTATTCGTGGGCAGTTTTGGCTCCATATAAATTTTTGAAGTATTTTTTCTATTTCTTTGAAGTTTGTCATTGGTCTTTTAATTGGGATTGCATTGAATATGTAGATTGCTATGGGTAGTATGGACATTTTAATGATGTTAATTCTTCCAATCCACAAACATGGTATATGCTTCCATTTATTTGTGTCTTCCTTGATTTCTTTCTTCATTGTTCTGTAGTTTTCTGAGTACAGGTTTTTTACCTCCTTAGTTAAGTTGATTCCCAGGTACTTTATTTTTCTTGTTGCTATGGTAAATGGGATTTGTTTTTTTCGCTTCTATTTCTATTGTTTCATTATTGGTATACAAAATGCTTTTGATTTCTGGATATTGACTTTATACCCAGCTATTTGGCTAAATTTGCTTATCAGGTTGAGTAAATTGTTGGTGGAGCCAATCGGGTTTTGTATGTACACTATCATATCATCTGCAAATCATGACAGTTTGACTTCCTCCTTTCCAATTTGGATACCTTTGATTCCTTTTTCTTCTCTGATGGCTATAGCTAAAACTTTCAAGACAATGTTGAATAGAAGTGGAGAAAGTGGACAGCCTTGTCTCATTCTTAATCTTAGGGGTAAAGCTTTTAGTTTTTGTCCATTAAGTATGATGTTGGCTTCAGGTTTCTCGTAGGTGGCCTTTATGATATTGAGGTATGCTCCCTCTATTCCCATTTTGCTGAGGGTTTTTATCATAAATGGTTGCTGTACTTTATCAAATGCTTTTTCAGCATCTATTGATATGATCATATGGTTTTTATCTTTTAATTTGTTGATGTGGTGTATTACATTGATTGATTTACGAATGTTGAACCATCCTTGCATCCCTGGGATGAAACCCACTTGATCATGGTGTATGGTCTTTGTAATATACTGCTGAATCCGATTGGGCAATATTTTGTTGAGAATTTTAGCATCTATGTTCATCAGAGATATTGGCCTGTAGCTTTTTTTCTTAGTTGGAGCTTGTCCTGGTTTTGGGATTAGAATAATATTGGCCTCATAGAAAGAGGTTGGGAGTCTTCCCTCTTCCTGAATTTTTTGGTATAGTTTGAGGAGGATAGGAGTTAGTTCTTCTTTAAATGTTTGGTATAATTCACCTGTGTAGCCATCTGGTCCAGGGCTTTTATGCTTTGGGAGATTTTGGATTACTTCTTTAATTTCACTATTGTTATTGGCCTATTTAGGCTGTCTGCTTCTTCTGGGTTCAGTTTTGGTAGATTATACATTTCCAGAAATGGGCCCATTTCATCCAGGTTGTCATATTTTTTGTCATATAGTTGTTTGTAGTAATTTCTTACAATCTTTTGTATTTCTGAGGTATCAGCTGTGATTTCCCCTCTTTCAGTTCTGATTCTGTTTATTTGGGTCCTATCTCTCTCTTTTTCTTGATGAGTCTGGATAAAGGCTTGTCAATTTTGTTTATTTTTCAAAGAACCAGCTCCTGGTCCTGTCAATTCTTCTAACTGTAGTTTGCTTCTCATAGTTATTTAGTTCTGCTCTGATCTTGATGATTTCCTTCCTTCTTTTTGCTCTGGGCTTTGTTTGTTGTTGCTCCTCTAGTTCTTGCAGCTTTGTGGTTAGGTCATTTTTATAAACATCTTGTAACCTTTTTTGGAAGGCCTGTATTGCTATAAATTTCCCCCTGAGAACTGCCTTTGCTGTATCCCATAGGTTTTGGGCTGTTGTGTGTTCATTGTCATTTGTTTCCAGGAACTTTTTGATTTCATCTTTGATCTCATTGTTGACCCCTTCATTGCTTAAAAGCA
>PVIW01014325.1:0-23908 GCA_004026585.1 Noctilio leporinus | reverse complement strand
AGGAAGTCAAACTGTCATTATTTGCAGATGATATGATAGTGTACATACAAAACCCGATTGGCTCCACCAAAAACTTACTCAACCTAATAAGCAAATTTAGCAAAATAGCTGGGTATAAAATCAATATCCAGAAATCAAAAGCATTTTTGTATACCAATAATGAAACAACAGAAATAGAAGCAAAAAAACAAATCCCATTACCATAGCAACAAGAAAAATAAAGTACCTAGGAATCAACTTAACTAAGGAGGTAAAAGACCTGTACTCAGAAAACTACAGAATGATGAAGAAAGAAATCAAGGAAGACACAAATAAATGGAAGCATATACCATGTTCGTGGATGGGAAGAATTAACATCATTAAAATGTCCATACTACCCAAAGCAATCTTCAATGCAATCCCAATTAAAATACCAATGACAGACTTCACAGAAATTGAAAAAATACTTCAAAAATTTATATGGAGCTAAAAATGCCCACGAATAGCCACCACAATCTTGAGAAAGAAGAACAAGGTAGGAGGAATCACAATACCGGACTTCAAACAATACTACAAGGCTACTGTCATCAAAACAGCATGGTACAGGCATAAGAACAGACTTATAGATCAATGGAACAGAATAGAGAGCCCAGGACTCTATGGTCAACTAATATTTGACAAAGGGGGAAGGAACATCCAATGGAGGAAAAACAGTCTCTTCAACCAATCATGTTGGGAGAATTGGTCAGCAACATGCAAAAAGATAAAACTAGACCACCAACTTAGACCATCCACCAAAATAAACTCAAGATGGATAAAGGATTTAAACATAAGCAGTGCCACCATAAAGGTCCTGGAGAAAAATATAAGCAGTAAACTTTTGGATATCCTATGCAAAAATATGTTTACTGATACTTCACCAAGGGCAAAGGAAATCAAAGAACAAATCAACAAATGGGACTATATCCAATTGAAAAGTTTCTGTTCAGCTAAAGAAAATATCAGCAAAATTCAAAGGGAACCAACTGTATGGGAAAACATAATTGCCAATGATAACTCAGACAAGGGTCTGATCTCCAAAATATATAAAGAACTAATGCGACTCAACACCAGGGAGACAGACAGCCCAATTAAAAAATGGGCAAAGGACCTGGACAGACAACTCACTGAGGAAGATATACAAAAGGCCCAGAGGCATATGAAAGAATGCTCAACATCACTAGTCATCAGAGAGATGCAAATTAAAACTGCATTAAGATACCACCTCACACCTGCCAGAATGGCAATCATCAGCAAATCAACAAACAACAAGTGTTGGCGAGGATGCGGGGCAAAGGGAACTCTCGTACACTGTTGGTGGGAATGTAGGCTGGTGCAGCAACTGTGGAAAACAGTATGGGGTTTCCTTAAAAAACTGAAAATGGAACTGCCTTTTGATCCAGCAATTCCACTACTTGGACTATACCTAAAGAATCCTGAGACACCAATTCATAAGAACCTATGCACACCTATGTTCATAGCGGCACTATTTACAATAGCCAAGTGCTGGAAACAGCCTAAGTGCCCATCAGTGGATGATTGGATCAAAAAACTTTGGTACATTTACACAATGGAATTCTATATGGCAGAAAGAAAGAAGGAACTTGTACCCTTTGCAACAACATGGAAGGAACTGGAGAGTATTATGTTTAGTGAAATAAGCCAGTCAGTGAAGGACAGGTATCATATGATCTCACCCATTACAGGAGAATAATGAGCAAAACTAACAACAAGCAAAACAGAACCAAGTGTATGAATACAAGGAATAGGCCTGCAGTGGTCAGGGGGAAAGGGTTTGGGGGGAGGGAAGAGGCAGAGGCAAAGAAGGGGAGCAGCTTAGACAAGAACCTAGTATAAAGGAACCATGGACATGGACAACAGGTGGGATTGACTTTGGGGGGAAAGGGTGGGTGGGGAGGGGGACAGAGGGGAGCAAAAAAGGGATGGATGTAATACAACAACAATAAAATTAAAAAACAAGCAAACAAAAAAACCTGTCAAAAATAATACGTTTAAGCAAAAAGGTAAAAGACACATGGAAATTCGCAAGATACTGAAGAAAGAAATGGAATAAAATACCAATAAGTAAAAACATAGTCTGTTCATGTATAGAAATAATTAGTATATCCATACTATCCAAGGCAGTCCATAGATTCAAAGCAACTACTATCAAAATGCGATGGTGTATTTCAGAGAACAAGAACATATATTCCAAAAATTTATATGGATACAAAAGACTGTGAATAGCCACAGCAATCTTGAGAAAGAAAAATAAAGCTGGAGGTATCACAACCTGATATTAGCTATACTACAAAGCCATAGTATAAAAACTGACACATAGATTAATGAGAACAGAATGATAGCTCGGAAATTAAGTAATTGCTTTATGATCAATTAATATTTGACAAAGTAAGCAAGAACAAACAATGGGATATGTACCATCTATTCAAGAAAAAGCATTAGGAAAAGTGGATAAATATATTCACAAAAATGAAACTATACTACCTCCTTACACCATACATAATAATAAACTCAAAATCGATTAAAGACTTAAATTTGGAATCAAAACCATAATAATGCAAGAAGAAAACATATACCATAAAAACTTCATCATTTCTCCTAGCAATATTGTTCTTCTGATATATCTCCTTGGATAATAGAAGCAAAAGAAAAAAATACACAAATGGGAATATACCAACTAAAATTTGTATTTCAGTTAATGTTAAGAGGGTCCATCTAACTGAGTAGGCCAGTAGTCAGGATAAAGTAGCCTAGAAATTTTTATTTAATTTGACTGTAACAGAGTGTAAGAATTTTCCCTCTGTCAAAATTGAAGTCTGTGGACCAACTCAGAACAACATTGCCTTAGGGCAGTAGCAATCCATTTCTGTGATCCTCCTTTTAAATTTCCAAACTACTCCAAAATTATGATACAAAAATACTGGGTCAGCCAAATGCTAATAGAACAGTCTTAAGAATGAATTTAGTTTCATGTTTTATTTATACTAACATGGAGGTCCAATTGGTAGAAAAAGCAAAAACTAGTCAGTAGGATCAAATGCTATTTGAGCAGAATTCAAGAGCTGTATTTAATCTTAATGCAACAGGAATTTATTTTACCATTACCTTCCATCCATCATTGTGATGTCATTCCTAGCACTTCCTATAGTGAGGGATGAGGCTCTCCCGTGAGAAGGCACGGAAAAAGGTACAGGTTGATTCCTAGTTCAAGCACAGTATTTAACACCACTTTGTTCCTTTGACCTGACTTCCAGTTTTTCCCTTATAAGCAATGAAACATCATTTTCCTTTTCTGTAAATCAGATATAATACGAATTAAATGAGTATATATGTAAAATATTTATAAGCTTTCTAGTACCAGTTTGCTAAAATATTTCACCATCTGCTATGTACTAACTACTATTAGTAGTAATAGTAATAATATATTTTATGACTCATATGGCAGTTGAGAAAGGGGGAAATAAAACAATCCATAAATTCTATTAATAAAAAGGTAACACATAATATGGAATGTGAAGGGAAATGGGCTTTCCCAAAATAAAAATATTAATGAGAAAAATAACATTAAAGGCAGGGCAATAGAGATTTAGCTTTTTTTGTTTGTTTTGCTAAGAGGTAAACAACATTAAAGTAGCCACGTGTCAAGTAGTCTCACTTCAGAATCCTTCATAGTAGAAATTCTAGCGCCAGTGAAAAGAACCTGAACTATCTGATTCCATAAAATGAAATCTCACTGCTCATTTCACCCCAGGGGAGGGGCCCACAGAAACACCCTTCCAGAAATGGGGGAGCTGCTCAGGGGTAACTGAAGACTCTGTCCCCTTGCTTCAGGGGCAGCCAGCAGGGGGACAAAAGCAAATATGGGCAACACAGACCCTCATTGGTTGGAAGTTGGATACACCCACTGGCTTTCAGCACACATGGGATTCTGGGAAAAGACTTCTGAAACAGAGCACACCTGGAAAGCCCACGAAAAGCCACTTGGGTCTCTCCCTTCCCTTGGGCAGCCGTGGCAGGGTGGGGGGCATGTCAAGGGTGGCCAATGTGGGCTGTGAGCTGAAATCTAGGGCAAGAGACTTTAAAAGAACCTGGACAATAACTGGAGACCAACTAAGTCACCTACATTTATGATACTTTTGGGTGGGAAAAGAGGAAGGAGATAAGCATCCCTATGTTCATTGCAGTGTTATTTACAATCACCAAACAACAACAAAAAAAAAATGAGCAGAGCAGTGCATTCCTGACCAAGGCCTGCAAGCTGAAAGGGGCAAGGACAAGAAATCCATAATGAGAGGAGCACAATAAGAAGGAAGAAAAGTGTTCATTAGATGCGGTTGGAGACGTAAGCAAGAGACAGAATATTAAACAATTTAGATTTTATTCTAAAGGTAAAGGGAAACCATGAAATAGTATGCATGCTGTATGGTAGTGGTAGTTATGATCTGATTAAACTTTTGGAATAAAATCACTCTGTGAATAGAGTGAATGGAATCAGTGTCCTAGATGAAGCAGGGAGGCAGTTAGAAGGCACCTGAATTAGTTCAGATATGAGATGATTATTTAAACCAAAGTAAATTGGAGATCAATGTAAGTAGACAGATTGGAGATATATACCAAAAATAGAATCTAATAAAATTTGCTATTAATCTGTATTGAGGAAGAGGTCAGGAAAAAGGAATAATCAAGATATGCCCTAAAATTTTGGCTTTGATTGTGTAAATTGTGGTGATATCACAGACATGGAAAAGACTGTAGTAAACAGTTGTAGGGAGATAGAAATCATGGAATTTTGTACCCATAACATTTTAAGTGCTTGTTAATTATGATGACAAAAGTCATATATATGAGTCTTGATCTCAGAGGAAAGCTCTGGGCTAGATGTACACAATTGAGGCTCATCACTTTATGGATAATAAAACTGCATAAATGTATTCAATCTCTGAGTTAACAAGAGGAAAGAGGAACCATGAGTAAGGCCTCATACAAGCCAATCTTGAAAGGATGAACAGAGGTATAAGAGCCAGGGAAGAAGAGATAGGAGTGATCAATGCAGGCAATACACCAGAAGGAAGTGGCATTCATTCATTTTGTGACTAAGAATCTTCCCAAAGACTGCCCATAGCTTTTTTTCTGTGACTTAAATATCACATTTACTATTCCTATTCCTCACAATCCCAAATACAGATAGATGTAGTCTGTTTTGATGCAAAAACATGAATTTTAATTGACTTTAAAGACTGCATTAGCAAAAGGCACTTGCCTCCTTTTTACTATGGCTGTCCTTTAGCATTCTATTTAAATTCTCTGAAATCTAGATTATCATCTATTATAAAATAAAGAAAAAATGGTTGGTTGTCAGGATAAAATAGACATGAAAATCACTAAAGACAGTACTTAGAATATGATGAACACTCAATAAATTATGTTACTTAAATTTGTATTATTTTACAAAAATGCTGTCCTACACTTTTGACCATAACTAGTCCAAAGTTGACTACTGTCACAGAAAGAAAAAAGACTAATATGATGACAAGATAAAATAATTTACTAAAATAAAAGATCAAGAAGTACAAACAAGAGAGGCATTCATAAAGGTCATGTGAAAGATATGTAGGGGCAATTGCTTATGGCTCATGTATAAACCTATAAAAGGGGGAGGAAAAAGAAAAGGTACAAAGGGGAAAAAGTACATCAACTTCACAGGGAAAATAAGACTATGTCTCAAAAAAAAAAAAAAAATGGTAAGTGAAAACTTCCCCCTGATTTGTTCTGCAAGAAAAAATAGGTAAGAATTTTTTTAAATATAAAAATTATACCTTTGAACCTCATACAAAATTGTTTGAAAGGTGTGATATAAATAAACAATATAATTATAAAGATACTGAAGAAAGATGGTGCTCAAGTAATGAAACTATTACTGGCACAAATGAATTTATCACAGAATTTCAGGTCTTAAAGGAAGACCTTGGCAACTGTCGTGAAAGTAATTATATATATATATATATATATATATATATATATATATATATTTAAAAGATTAATCAATGACAAAGGGCCTAGTGATTATTTTGTTTAAGAAATAACAGGAAAGTACTTCAGAAAATGAAAGTTCTTAATACTATTGAATTCTGACCATAAAATATTTGTAGAGGTTTTATTGCAAAATCAAATGATCATATTTATAAGAATGATATTCAGTACACAAATCTTGCAACTAAATGAAAATAGTTAACTGCCTAGTCTCTTGCATAGTTAGCAGAATTCACTGAAAGGGTAAGATGGTTCATTATCTAAGCAATGCTACAGTAGGAAAATGCTTTTGACTAGAGATAGCATCTCATATTTTTAGTCATGATATACATATTCAAGTGTGTAAGATACATGAGAATAATATATAAACAATCTGATTAATAATCTGATAAAATGTGTGGAAGAATAGAATATAAATATGTCTGTGAAGATACAAATGCATGGATGTGGGCTTCTACTGTACTTACTGGAAATAGATGGAGTGTGTAACTTTTTATATCACATTATCCTTGAAAGGTTATGGAATGCTACTGATAAAGACATTAAAGCACTGAAATCCACAAGAGGTATTTGGTTGCCACTATTCTCTCTGCATTGTAGAAACTATAATCTCAATTGCTTATTCAAAGGAAACATGAGAAGGGTTGAAGTGTTGTGGCTCTTCTTTAACACAGTGTAGGAAACTATTGAAATTCAAGCCATGGGTGGGTAACAGGATCAAGAGATGCAAAGAGCCCACTGTGAAGATTGAAAGGAGGGGCTTGTCATTTGAAATCAAGAAAAAAAATCATCAAAGAGGGAACATTAGAAATGATCCAAAAGAAGGGCAGAGTTTGGCAGTTTTTCTGTGTGCATATATTAAAGATTCTTAAAGTTGTTAACATATTAGTATGTATTGTGAAACTACTAGGTGAAATTAAAACCACCTAACTTGGTCATGAAACCACAATATCTCTATCTCTCTCTCTCTCACTCACTCACTCACTCACTTATCATTTTAGTAAGTTTGCTCTTGAACTTTGCTTCTCAAAATTCGGTCTATAGTCCAAAAGCATTTGCATCTTAAGCACTTGTTAGAAATTCAGAATCATAGGCCTAACCCAAGACATACAATTATTAAACTTTCAACAGCTCTGAACTAGTGGAATTAGTACATTTTTACTGAAGAAGCCAGATAACAAATATTTGTGGCTTCATGGGCCATGCAGTCTCTGTCATAACTTTGCAATTTTAGAGAGAAGGTAGCCACAAACAATATGTAGATGAGTGGATCAGGCTACATTCTAATAAAAACTTTACTAATAGGAATACATGGAAGCACAAAGTTGGCCATAGGTAGTTTGCCAAATGCTTGATTAGAGCATAGGATAAAGGCAGATAATCTATTAAGAAGTCATAGAAAGCAGTTTTTAAAGGAATGTGATCAATATCTCAGTTTAATGTTGCAGCAATGTAAAATGGAAGGGTGCTAGAAATGGGGCACCAGCTTGAAGAGCATTGTAGTAATGTGAAGCATAAGTATCATAGGCCTGAATTATATTGATGGTAGTGGAATTATAAAGGTGTGAATATAGGAGAAATCCCATAGTTCAAATAATCTGATTGGATGCAGGGTTAATTCAAAGTTATTGTATGCAAGTCAAAGTTCTTTTAGCATGTAGGAAAATAGGACTATCATTGCTGAGTACTGAATTATCAGAAGAAAATGCTGTGCAGGGAGAAAATGGTGTTTTGCATGTTGAATATAATTTGCTGATATATTTAAGGAAAGATGTCTGGGAGGCAATTTGAAAGCTGGGTCAAGGGGCATATGTCAAATAGAGTTGAAAATTATCCAAGTAAAAAAGAAAATGCCTACTGAAGCAAATGAAATCTATAGAAGAGTTAGAGGGAGGGGGACGTGAAAGAAACAAAGAAGATAACATTTAGTAGGTGACAGAAAAGTAGTTCAACAGTACACAAGCAAACAGAAAAGCTAAATTCAGAGGAGAAAATGAATATTGTAGATAACCTGATATCCTAAACTCTTAATATACATTTACTGAAAAATAAGTGCTGTCAAGGTTTTCTTATTCATAGTTACAGGAGTAAGTATTCTAACACTACAGCTCAAGATCTACAAAGAGAAAGGCCAGACAGCCTTTATATATATGGCTTTATATTTCTGGTAAATCAAAGCTATCTCTCATTTGCTCACAATGCCCCAAGTGATAAAAAAAAAAAAAAAAGAAAAAAGAAAGGAAGAAAGAAAGAAAGAAAGAAAGAAAGAAAGAAAGAAAGAAAGAAAGAAAGAAAGAAAGAAAGAAAGAAAGAAAAGAAAAGTAAAGGGAAAACCTAGAGAGCAATGGGGTAAAAAATTGGGCAACTCTAATAGAACAATAAAAAAGGAATAAAAAATAATCTCCCACAGTTAACTGTCCTTCAATTTCCTTGCATCTTATAATTCAAAGGGAGAAAGTTGAGCAAAAGCCAGAGATGGTGTGACAGGTAATAGCAGGAACAGCTTAGATTAATTTAGGAATAAGATGTAAATACTACTTAATATACCTCTATGAATACTTCCAATCTCCAGGACCAACAGGTTTTCATTCTTCAACAGGTTCTCAGAATTAAAAAGAATTAGAGTAAAGATGATCTTTGTTACATTCTCGATGTTGAATTCATATTGAAAATGTGCATTTTAATTAGGTGAGCTAACAGTATTAATTTATAAATTACAGTCAATTTTTTTTTTTACTAGATACTTTCTCTTTCTTAGCAATATAATAGATTGTACATATCAACAAGTAAGTTGTAGCTAATCAATACTAAGTTACTAAGGTTAGACCATGAGCTGTTTTCCTTGGGATTTTCCTTTAGATATAAAAATACCTGAAGTCACTTTTCCTTTATTTTTTGAATACAGATATAATACTACTCATTGGTTGGCATTTGTATCCTAGGCTTAGTACAAAAGAGTATATGAATAATAGGAATAATAGCTAATGTTAACTAAGAGCTTATTATGTGGCAGGAGCTCTTAGAAGAGTTCTACATGTGTTAACTCATATAATAACCTTATCCCCTCTTTATGCATTTTTCACATATCAATTACCTAGAAGATATCTTAAAAATCGCTAAATCCCTGACTGCCTCAAGTTTTCTTTTTCATGTTATATAGATTGACACTATTCAGTAGA
The DNA here is from genome assembly GCA_004026585.1 of Noctilio leporinus. Classification (NCBI taxonomy): domain Eukaryota; kingdom Metazoa; phylum Chordata; class Mammalia; order Chiroptera; family Noctilionidae; genus Noctilio; species Noctilio leporinus. Next base: position 14,660 of record PVIW01014325.1, on the reverse strand, counting down.
TTCAGCCAAGCAATTTGTGATCACAAACATGGGTATCTGCTCAATAGGTTCTGGCCAGTAAGAAAAATGTTCTGCGTATATGTTAATTCAAACCCATGGAGCACACATGGAATTGGATTAAGAAGTAACCAGTTCAGAGCAAAAAGGGGATGGATGTAATACAACAATAAAATAAAATTAAAAAAAAAAAAAAAAGAAGAAGTAACCAGTTCATTTTCTCAGTCTGACTTGATTCAGAGGCAACATCTACTACACCTCTTAGGAGTATGAAAAGACGGCCCAGTGAATGAGAGCAAATGCACAGAGCTTAGTTCTGTTGTTACCTGTGCTCTGTTAACTGTGGTACTGAGTGCTGATATGCTTTAGAAATCTCAAAAATGGAAAGTTAGTCTCTGAGGTAGAATTGAGATGAATAAATATACCTAACATTACTTGTGGATGGAACTTTAAAATCATTTGCTAAGCACCCACCACTACTTTAAAATTGTTTAAAACATTTATTTATTCTGTTTGTGTTTTGTTTGTACCTAGTTCCTACCCCAACACTGTGCTTTTTCATTTTGTTTTTTGTTTTTGTTTTGTTTTGTTTTTGTATGTGTGTAAGACTTCCAAGCCTTTTACAATGAACTAACAAGGAAAATGGGGACAGACTCATAGACAGAGCAGAGAATGACAGCAAATGGAGGTAAGGGTGGTTAGGAGATGGAGGGATTCAGCAAAAAGGAAGAGGGACTCACGGACATGGACAACAGTGTGGGAATTGGTGGGGAAGGAAAGAGGGGTGTAAGGGGACTAAAAGGTAATGGGAAAAATACAGTTGATTACCCCAACCCTTTCTTGTTTTCTTTTTTTCTTGCTAAGATCAGAGAATGGGCATTATTGACTCTGTCTCTCAATCACAAAGTACATACACCATAGACATTTGTTTTCTTTCCTTCTTTATGCTTCTCTATACATTAAAGTCTGTAGTTAACAGACACAGGCTTTTGAAAAACATCACTGATCCCAAAATAAAATACAGGTGATTTCTGCCCCAATATGACCCTTTAATATCTGTCATCTATTACTTTCCAGGTTACTGAGTAAAGAAATAGAAATAATAAAACTTAAGCCCTGGCTGGTAGCACAGTGGAATAAGGTGCCGGCCAGCCTGCGAACCCGAAGGTCGCAGGTTCGATTCCCCAGCCGGGGCACATAACCAGGTTGCAAGCCAGGTCTCCAGTCAGATCTGTGGCTGGAGGCAGGTGAAAAGCAACCATACATTGATGTCTCTCTCCCTCTCTGCCTCTCTCCCTTCCCCTCTTTCTAAAAATAATGAAATAAAATCTTAAAAAAAAAACTTAAGTGGTATCTTTAAGAATTAATTCATAGCAGGAAGTATAATATAAATTTATACAGAACATTGCTTTTCAACTATATTAAAGATACAAAAACAAAAACAAATGGCCTATGTATAATAAATTCAGCTTTGAACCTTTTAGAAACTAAACTGTTAGGGAAATTCAATTTGCTCCATAAATCATGATACAGTATAGAATAAATATCTACAATTTCTGGTTTTCTTTAAAGATTAAGGGAAGAGAACTCAACATTTAAATGTTGGATGCTACACTAAAGATATTTACATATATTAATTCAATAAGTGCTCACATAAACCTTGCAAGGCTTGCATTATAATCCCCATTTTACAAATTAGGAGAGCAAGTTTCAGAAAACTGAAATAACTTGCTCAAAACCATAAAGTTGTTAAATGGCTTAGACAAAATTTGAAACTAAATTTTTGGCTTCATAGTTCACCTTTGCCTTTCTTACTGTGAAAAACAACTTTCTATGTGCTATGCCTGGGTATGTAAAGAAAAGAGCAAGGGCAGGGAGGAGTGGCAGAGGGTTAGAAAGGAATGCAGAGGACAGATATAAAAAAGGGAGCTGTGTCCTTGAACAAAAATATATTCATTTTCCATTTTATGCACTATTTAAATACAAACGAATCTCACTGGTTTCATGGGCAAAATTTAGTTTGGATGAATATAAAAATGTTTCTGTGGGGAATGAGTAGGGAAGCTGCTATAATTCCAAACTATTTTCTACTATTTCTACTTGGGAATAGATATTAGAGAAAAGTTAAGTATATAGCAGTCACTGACTTCAAATTAAGTGGTAATAAATGCAGATTTCCATGAAGATTCAACGAGTTAGTAATTACAGTTTTATTGCATTTTGAAATGGTGAAATAAACTCAGTCTCCACTGTCCCATACATGTAATTGATGAGTTAATTTGTCTTCAGTACTCTCACTATTCTAATATTTCTCCATCAATGCCATGAAAATTAATAGAATGCAAAATGTACAAAATTATGCCTACCAAAAAAAAACTCCAAAAACATTGTATAGTACCAGGGAGACATATTTATTTCATCTGTGGATAGTATGGGGTCACCATTTTTTTCCCCTTTCCCAGTGACATTTTCAGATTTGACATTCTGTGACATTTTCAGTTTAATATTACTAATACCCTGGCTGCAGAATTAAAAGTACACCCCAAGGAAGGGCTGAATGCAGGCACATCAGGAGAGTGTAACTATTTTTCCTCCTTCTAATGAATGTTTATATGGAAACAATATACACAGTATGAAACAAGGAACAACTTTATTTATCCTTTTTTTTTTTAAGTAGGGATTTAGGGAGGATGGGTGGTCAATTCTGGGTTCCCAAGGGTTGACTTTTCATTGAAATCTTGATGTGCAATGAACCAAAGTAAGATACTACCTGTGTATCACCCAGGGACCATATAATAAATGTATAAACTAGAGACTAAAAGAAAGGTTCTTGACATACAGCGGTGAGGCAGCCTCACATACAGACAGGTGAAGAAGGGTCTCAACAATGATGATTCAGAGGCTATAGGAGTCCCTACACTATACCTCTTTACCTGATTGATAAGCCACAATATTAATTGAATGTTGATGCTCACTGACATTTTACAGAGTTCTCTTTAATGAATGAAAGGTTAGATTCATTTTTTAAAGGGTAGTTATAAAGCTCCATCTGACTGTCCCTTGGCAATACCTGTGGACTCCTACTGCATTCCAAGGATGCCACTTCATCCTTCCCTAGCTCAGTCACTGCCCACTTCCCTTCTTCCTTAAGTATTACAATGTTTCACTGGGAAGAATGTCCTCACAAGACTCAACCATTACTATTGAGTAAAAGAAACATGGGCAATTTCTGAGCTATGTAATTTGGCCCAGTGTATCATTTTTCAATGCCAAATAAGCTATTTACCTTTAATTGATCCAACCTTCCTTTTCCCCACTACCAGTAGTCCATAATTTACTGGAAGAACTGAGCTCCTTTCCAACCTTCAAAATGGACATTTATATACATAACATTTGGCCTTGAGATGGGACAAAGGATCTGGGTGAACTGGGAGCATATTTGGATCTACCAGGTCAAGTGAAAAAAGGAGGTAAATTTTGGCTTTGGAGATGTGTGTGTGTGTATGTGTGTGTGTGTGTGTGTGTGTGTTTGTTTTGAAACTTTATTAAGAAATAACTGGCAAATAAAATTGTATATATTTAAGGTATTAGTGTGATGATTTGGATATGTGAAAAGATTACCTCAATGAAGCTAATTAACACATCCATTACTTCACAGTTACTTTTTTTTTTTTTAATGTGTGGTAAGAACACTTAAAAATCTACTCTTTTAGCATATTTTAAGTATACAGTATAGTATTAACTATAGTCAATTGCTGAACATTAAATACTCCGAAATTATTCATCTTGTAACTGAAAGCTTGTACCCTTTGACCAACTTTTTAAATTAGAGCTTGTACCTAATCCACTTTACTGTAGTTCTAGGGTTCCCTGGCTTACCTGAGTGCTCTGGTTTAGGGTCCTTAAATTATACCTTGGTGCAGATACAAGGTCCTTTCAGCCAAGTCAACATATGCCAAAGGCTAAATGCTATTGCACAGAACTTTTGAGTCAAACAGTACTAGAAAAAGACTTTGGCCCTGCAGGAACTTAAGCCTGTTGTAGGTTTCATACAGTTAAAATATCAGATTATGAGTCATATAAACAAAGCAATGACCTTTCATTCTGCTCCTGTCCCTATTGGTCATAATTTTGCAAGTGAAGGTTTATGAAAAAGGGCAGATGACAATGTGTAGCTTAAGTTTATTGTTACAAATGTTTCTTTATAAATAATATCAGAAATGAAGCTCACTGCTCTTTTCCTTTGCTGTATAGTTTTTATATCTTATTTTTAATATTTAAGCTATGTGCTTTACAGAAAGCAGGTCTGAGAAGCTCCCATTTTCTTGTGTGATTTCACTAAGTATCCAAACATAAATGACAGCTGGATTTATTTTCCTTTAGCATCAGCCTACTGCCTTTGTTTTTATGTATGATTCATATAATCTAACAGCACATATGTTTCCATCTATTTTAATTATTTAGCAATTGTTTTTGTTTTATATTTACTTAAGATGTTAAGTTGCATAGAAATACATTCCTTAAATATAGATGTTTTTGTAAGAAAATAATTTGCAGGGTTCCTTTTTTCTCAGGGCTCCCATATGTAACAGACAATGAGAAGATTTATATGTAAGAGTTAGGAGTGACCACCTTAGGCCATAAACTTTCCCCTTGTTTTTGCCACATTGTGACAAAGATGGCTGCTATGAAAATTTATGCCAATTTACACTATAGTCATATGTTGGTGTAGTACAACATGGGCTTATATGAAGAAATTGTGTATTTATTTAAATATAAGCACAACATGGTCATTGATGTAGTAGATATGAGAATTAAGATACATAACCAAGAGAATGTTCTGTCAAATTAGTAAATTGCTAACATTTTTCAATAACCTATTCAAAATTATTTTTGCTTATACTACAGAGAAAAGTTTAAAAAGATCACAATAGTATTTCTCGAAATGGATTAGATAGGCATGACACTTTTATAGATAGATGTTGAAAAGGTAAATAATAGGTCACTTATTTAGTGTCTTCCAAAATAAATGACTGTGCAGAAACATGTTAGTTTACTTGCTTTTCCTTAAGTACTGTAATATGTTAAGACAGGTACTTGCAAAAGACAAATATGTTGATCTTTGTACACCTAAGATAAATGTATGTGTGGCTTTTATTAATACATATGTGAATATACACACATATAGATATTTTATTTTAAAAACTCTATATATGATGGTGCCATGGCTAAACCATTAAAATTAATTAATTGTTATAGCCATGTGTACCTCCATTTTCAAGATTTTTTTTCTCCCTATTCTATGTCTTCTGGCCATAGTTAGGCATTTTATGTGCTTACAAAGGATTTATTATTGTGAGGCATTGGGGAATATAGATGCATAAAATATGATTCTTAATCTTAAGAAGCTTTTATTCTAGAGGGAACATTCAAAATAAAGCAATGTATACTGTATAGAAAGTGAACAAGGGGCACAGACACAGTGGCGGAGGAGATGATTCAGAACAGAGGTGGTATATAATCAGTGTCTTCAGCAATGAGTAGGATTTCTGTAGGTGGAAGGGAAGTCAAGGAAAAAGAAAAAACACTGGCCTTAGCATGCTAAGGTAACTAACTGCCTTGTAAGCTGCCTCTAAATCATTTTGGATATAAATGTCATATAAATCAAAACAAAATAATAAAATGGGATAGAGGGATAGAGCAATAAACAGAAAGAACTCATGGAAATGGACAACAGTGTGGTGATTGCAGGGGTGGGTGGACGGGTTGGATGGAGGTAGAAGAGGGCATGGGGGATAAATGATGATGGAAAAAATACACACTTTCAGCCAAGATGGTGTAGGTAGACAGGTTTACCTCCTTCCACAACTATAAGAAGGATTACATCTACTTCAAAACAACAAACAACCAGAACTACCAGAAACTTGAAATGCATCAGAATACAACAAACAAAGATATAAAGATGTAATGCTCATCCAGATAGGTAGGAGGGGCAGAGACAGGGAACCAGAGCAGAGATGATGAGGTGAGGTGGTGGCAGTGGTAGCAAGGCAGTGGCTTCAGCCAACCAGCGGAAAGAGCAGTCACACATTATAAAAACCAGGAGGGACACCTGGGGAGTGATCCCAATCCCAGGTCATATTGTGCAGCTCATAGTTCCAGTGCTGGGATAATAAAACCTCATTGATTCTGGCTATGAAAACTAATGGTGGTTGGGGAGGAAGAAGAAACTGCAGATCTCTCAGGAGAATTAGTTTAAAGGGCTATCACTGTCACAGAATGTATGCAAGTTTATCCACTCTGGGGATTGTCACCAGGACAATAGTTAGAGGGACACCAGTCGTATAGGAGAAGTGGGTGAAGTGACTTGAAAAGAAGAGAGTGCTGAGCAAGTGGCAATGTTCCCTCTCTGACCCTTGCCCCACATACAGAGCTACAAGGCAGTTAAATGAGCCACCCAGCACTGATGAATATCTAAGGCTCCACCCCTTACAACATAACAGGTGCAACAGCTTTAATACACAGAGGCAAATACAGGAGGCTGTCAAGTTGAAGAAATAGAAGTATGGCACAAAAAAGGGAGCGAATCATGGCTCCAGAAGGAGAACTAAGAGATAGCCAACCTAAAGGATTCTCACAGGTGGTAACGATGCTCACAGAAATGACTGAGTATGACAAACACATAAGGGAAGAAGTGAATTAAGAAAAATCCACACAAAACTAATGGTGAAGGAACGGAAGCTGGGGTTAAAATCAATCATTTGGGACATAGAGAAGAAATAAACAGTCAACCAGTACAGAATAAAAAAAAAAATAAGAACTGAAAATAGGAGAGGCTTAGGAACCTCTGGGTCAACTTTAAATATACTCACATCTGAATCATAGGGGGCCAGAAGGGAAGAGAAAGAGCAAGAAATTGAAAACTTATGTGAAAAAATAATGGAGGAAAATTTCCATAAGTTAGTGAGGGAAATAAACATACTAGTCCAGGAAGCACAGAGAGTCCCAAACAAGACAGATCCAAATAGGACCACACCAAGACACATCATAATTAAAATGCTAAAGGTTTAAGAAAGAGAATCTTAAAAGTGGCAAGAGAAAAAAAACAGAGTTATCTACAAAGGGGTTTCTATAAGACTATTAGCTGATTTCTCCAAAGAAACTCTGCAGGCAAGAAGGGACTGGCAAAAGTATTCAAAGTGATGAAAAGCAAGGACCTACAAACAAAATTACTCTATCAAACAAAACTATCATTTATAATGGAAGGGCAGATAAAGTGCTTCCCAAACAAGGTAAAGCTAAAAGAGTTCACCATTACCAAGCCCTTACTATATAAAATGTTTAAGGGACACATTTAAGAAAAAGATAAAAACTATGAACATTAAAATGACAACAAACTCACAACTATTAACAAACGAGTCTAAAAATAAAAACTAAGCAAACAACTAGAAAAGGAACAGAGCCATAGATATAAAAATCATATGGAGGGTTATCAGTGCAGAGGGTGAAGGGGGAGAAAGGAGAAAAGGTACAAGGGTCAAGAAGCATAGCTGGCAGGGACAAAATGAACAAGGAGAAATTAAGAATAGTAAAGTAAATGGAAAAGCTGAAAAACCTATATGAATGACCCATGGACATGAACTAAGGGGGTTGGAGGAACTGCTGGAGGGTAGGGAGGCACCAGGTAGAGAGGGGGCAAAGGGAAAAAATTGAGACAACTATAATAGCATAATCAATAAAATATACTTAAAATAAAAAATGCAATAAAATGAACTATTAAAAATAAAACGTAAAATGTAAATGACTATTACAAACTCAATTTGATCAAGAATTTAGAAAACAAAGTATTATTAAGATATTTTCTACAACAAAAACTTATAAAGTAGGTGACAATAGAGTACAGATAATAAGACACTGATAAAGTTGGTAGGGAGGTGGCAAAAGAAAAAAGACTGAACACATATAGATTATAATAGAAAACAGATTAATTTTAGTAATTTTATATTCTCTTCTTTCCATGCATTACTCATTAGAAATAACTAAGTTCCAAAATCTATTCTATCGGAAAAATATATAATTTAAAAAACATATCTTAGCCCTGGCTGGTAGCACAGTGGATAAGGCGCCGGCCTGCGAACCCAACAGTCGCAGGTTCAATTCCCCAGCCAGGGCACATAACCAGGTTGCAAGCCAGGTCTCCAGTCAGGTCTGTGGCTGGAGGCAGGTGAAAGGCAACCATACATTGATGTCTCTTTCCCTCTCTGCCTCTCTCCCTTCTTCTCTTTCTAAAAATAGTGAAATAAAATCTTTAAAAAAAAAAACAAAAAAAACATATCCTTAGAATGAGAAATACAGATTAAGGAATTATGGAAATAATTGGATAAGTAAATCTTAAGAGTAAAAAGAAACTGGCAAAATATTTTTTAAAATCTCATTAATGGTATTTTTGTAGAACATTTATTTATGTACTTGATGCTATTGGGATTAGAGGAGATTCTTTTCCCAAATACATGCCGACATTACCAATATCTATCTATCCATCAAAATAATGAAGCTAAAAGTGGTTTAATAAAAAAAAATTCCCACTAGGTTACATTGGTTCAAGAATAAATAACAGAATACAGGAGAAAAGATGGCAACAGAGTAGGGAGCAGTGCTGATGGTATTCTCGAGTACCAGAGCAGCTAGAGGACAGGATAGGGAGCGCGAGATGTCTTCAGGTCCCTAAGAATTGGAGCAGTCAGCATCTGGACTCAGGGGAGCACAGCCCAGAGGCAGCGGAGACCTACAGGAGAGCAGGTGAGGGGGCTCCGGACTTACTGGCCAGCGGACCGAGGTCGGTTCTGGGCAGTGGTGGCTCTACCCAGAGGGGCGTCTCTAACTGAAGCAGCTCCAGTCACCCTGGCTACTAGAAATCTGAACAGTGAAGTGTGGGCAGTGAGGGCAAACGCTGGAGGGAATGAGAAATTGAACTCCAGCAGGGGAGGGACTGTGTGAGAGACTCGCTCCAGGCAACGGGGAGAAGAAGCTCCTCACAGGGCTAGAGGCGGAGGAGAAGAGTCCTGCGGGGAACAGGAGCGAGGGAGCAGGGAAGCGCACCAGCTGGGATGGCAAGAGGGCCGAAAATGGTGCTGCTTGGCCACCAGGGAAACAGTAGCTTGAAGCCCCTGCAAGGGGGGAGGCCCAGCCCCGAGCACCCACACAGGCCCCCAGGCTCCCACAGAAACTCCAAACTGTGAGCTGGGAACTAGTAGCTGGGGCAACTGACCCACCCATTGCCGACACTAAGACCACAGATGCCTGGGAGAGGCGCATCACAGAGGCTGAGTAAAGGACTCCTCGGAGAGCTGGTTGGCTTGGAGGATTGGCTCTCACCCAGGGGAGCTAGGCAGTGTAGGTGGACCCCGGGCACTGTTGGTAGACAGGAGCTGCCTCCTCTAGGACCTGCAGGGGCAGGGCCAGTCATCACAGGAACCAGCGAGGTTGCAGACTGCCCTGCAGGGGTGCCAGGTGCCTATCACAGGCAGGAACCTCCGACAGGAGTGGGAAGGGACACCCTGCGGGCTCCAGAATACCGGCAGCCCTAAAATCCAGCTAGGCTACTGAAAGCCCCAGCCTACCTGCGAGCTGACACTCAGAATCAGCTCTGACTGCGACAATCAGAGGCCCTGCCATGCCAAGACCAGTTAGACTATAGACTGCAGAGACCTGACCAAGAAAAAGAGGCAGCCTTAGGAATTGGATTGCTGCTAATCTCAAGCATCTGGGTTATACTGAGAGATACATGAACTATTAATCTCCAAGGTATCCTTTCCAAAAGTTACTTCTCACATATTCATAATCCCCCCCCCCCCGCCCATCTCAACCCACCTAAATACCCAAGACCCCCCATCCTCTACTCTTGATTTAAAGACTACTCACTCTCTGGCAACAACACATTCCCAGTCCTCAATCTAAGTATTCCTTCCTTCCCCAGCCACCTAAACCCTTTCTTTCTTCTTTTCTTCTTTTCTTTTTCTTTTTTCTTTCCTCCTTTTTTTTTTTTTTTTTTTTCCTCTCTCTCTCTCTCTCTTTTTTTCTTTTCTTGCTGTTAAAGCCCACAGGTCCTGGCTCGACCTAGACCAATCAGAGATCATAAAGGGTGAACAGACACCTAAACCCTTTCTTTACTAATATTGTTTTTTCTTTGTCTTGTGACTTTTTCCTTTTTTTTTTTTTTCTCTTTGCTTTCTCTCTTTGATATAAGCCCAGAGGTCCCGGCTCCACCTGGACCAATCGGGGATCATTAAGGGTGAACAGCCACCTAAACCCTTTTTGCTTATCTTTCTTTCCCTTTTTTTCCTGTTAAAAGCCCACAGGTCCAGAATACAACCAGACAGCCCAAATAAAGGACACACCAAGAACAGCAAGTGGAGAAAATTTGGGAGAATGCAACATTGAACTCCACAAATCTCCTATCACACAAGGGTGCTAAACTACAGCAAGGAAGCAAAGCAGGTTAACCCAAGGAAAAAACAAAAAAATAAAAATAAAAAGCAAGCAAGAACAGACACCCAAAATGGGGAAAAAAAGAATCAGGCCATCACCAAAAGGAGAGGAAGAATCTCCAGAAAGACCATAAAATGAAACATAGGCACCTGAATATCAGAAAAGGAATTCAAAACAATGATGATAGAGAAGCTCAATGAGTTCAGCCACATCAAAGAAAACTATAAACGACTCCAGGAGAATTGCAAAGAACTCCAGGGAAATTACAAGGAACTTACTGAGAACTACAACAGCATGAAAAAGGACATAGAAAATATCAATAAGTGCCAGGAGGAGATGAAGAATACAATTTCTGAATTGAGGAACAGAGTAGAAGGAATCAACAGTAGGCTAGAGGAAGCATAGGACTGGATCAGCAAGTTGGAAGATAATGTAGAAAAATACTCCAAGATAGCACAAGAGAATAAAAAAAGACTGAACAAGACTGAAGAGGGTTTAAGAGAGCTGCAGTAACAACATCCGTATCATAGGGATACCAGAAGGAGAAGAGAAACAAGGAATGGAAAACCTGTTCATAAAAGTCATGATAGAAAAGTTCCCTAACATGATGAGTGAAAACATGATTCCAGTTCCGGAAGGACAGCGGGTCCCAATGAGGATCAACCCAAACAGACCAACACCAAGGCACATTACTATTGAAATGGTTAATTTCAAAGACAAAGAGAGAATCCTAAAAGCATCAAGAGAGAAGCAACAAATAACATATAAAGGAGCTTCAATAAGGGTATCAAATGATTATTCAATAGCAATAATTCAAGCCAGAAGGGAATGGCAAAAAGTATTTCAAAAAAAGGGAAACAAAGGCCTACAACCAAGAATACTCTACCCTGCAAGGCTCTCATTCAAGACAGAAGGAGAAATAAGGAGCTTCCCAGACAAAAAAGAAAAGACTAAAAGAATAAATCTCTACCAAAGCAGCATTGCAAGAAATGCTAAAGGGTCTGCTTTAAAAATAAGTAAATAAATAAAATGAAGAAACAGAGAAAGCCAAAGAGGAATACAGACACAAAGGGAGAAAATGGCAATGAATAAGTATCAATCAATAATCACCTTAAATCTAAATGGATTAAATGCATCAATCAAAAGACATAAGGTAGTCGAATGGATAAGACAACATGACCCACATATATGCTATCTTCAGGAGACCCACCTCACAACAAAAGATCGACACAGATTGAGAGTGAAGGGATGGAAAAATGTGTATAAAGCAATGGATACACACAAAAAAAGCTGGAGTAGCAATACTTATTTCAGACAAAATAGATTTTACAATGAAGGCCATAAAAAGGAACAAAGATGGACATTTCATATTACTTAAGGGAACAATCCATCAAGAAGAAATAACTCTGATAAACATATACGCACCCAACATAGGAGCTCCAAAATAGAAGGAAAATCTTGAAAGACTTTAAGAAAGATATAGACAGCAACACACTAATAGTAGGGGATTTTAATACCCCACTATCAACAATGGACACATCTTCCAAACAAAAAATCCCCAGAGATGTTGTGGCATTGAACAACACTCTAGAGGAAATGGACCTAACTGTTGTACACAGAGTATTTTACCCCAAAGAGGCAAAATACACATTCTGTTCAAATGCACATGGATAATTCTCCAAGATAGACCACATGGTATGTCACAAGACAAGCCTCTACAAATACAGGAAAATTGAAATCATACAAAGCATCTTCTCAGATCACAATGGCTTGAAACTAGAAACCAAATTCAAGGGAAAAACCCAAAAATTCCCTAACTCATGGAGACTGACTAACATGATTTTAAGCAATGAAGGGGTTAACAATGAGATTAAAGATAAAATCAGGCCCTGGCTGGTAGCACAGTGGATAAGGTGCCGGCCGGCCTGCGAACCCGAAGGTCGCAGTTTCGATTCCCCAGCCAGGGCACATAACAAGGTTGCAAACCAGGTCTCCAGTCAGGTCTGTGGCTGGAGGCAGGTGAAAAGCAACCATACATTAATGTCTCTCTCCCTCTCTGCCTCTCTCCCTTCCCCTCTTTCTGAAAATAATGAAATAAAATCTTAAAAAAAAAAAAAAAAAAAAAAAGATAAAATCAAAAAGTTCCTGGAAACAAATTACAATGGGCACACAACAGCCCAAAACCTATGGGATACAGCAAAGGAAGTTCTCAGGGGGAAATTTATAGCAATACAGGCCTTCCAAAAAAGGTTACAAGAAGTTTATAAAAACAACCTAACCACAAAGGTGCAAGAACTAGAAGAGCAACAACAAACAAAGCCCAGAGCAAGTATAAGGAAGGAAATCATCAAGATCAGGGCAGAACTAAATAATTCAGAGTTTCAAACTACTATTTGAAAAATCAACAGGTCCAGGACCTGGTTCTTTGAAAAACTAAACAAAATTGACAAGCCCTTATCCAGACTCATCAAGAAAAAGAGAGAGAGGACCCAAATAAACAGAATCAGAACTGAAAGAGGAGAAATCACAACTGATACTTCAGAAATACAAAAGATTGTAAGAAATTACTACAAACAACTATATGACAAAAAATATGGCAACCTGGATAAAATGGACACATTTCTGGAAAGGTATACTCTACCAAAACTGAACCCAGAAGAAGCAGAAAGCCTGAATAGGCCAATAACAACTAGTGAAATTAAAGAAGGAATCCAAAATCTCCCAATGCACAAAAGCCCTGGACAAGATGGTTACACAGGTGAATTTTACCAAACATTTCAAGAAGAACAAACTCCTATCCTCCTCAAACTCTACCAAAAAATTCAGGAAGAGGGAAGACCCCCAAACTCTTTCTATGAGGCCAATGTTATTCTAATCCCAAAACCAGGGCAAGACACAACGAAGAAAGAAAGCTACAGGCCAATATCTCTGATGAACATAGATGCTAAAATTCTCAACAAAATATTGGCCAATCAGATTCAGCAGTATATTACAAAGATCATACACCATGATCAAGTAGGCTTCATCCCAGGGATGCAAGGATGGTACAACCTTCGTAAATCAATCAATGTAATACACCACATCAACAAATTGAAAGAGAAAAACCATATGATCATATCAATAGATGCTGAAAAAGCATTTGATAAAGTGCAGCAACCATTTATGATAAAAACCCTCAGCAAAATGGGAATACCTCAACGTCATAAAGGCCATCTATGAGAAACCTGAAGCCAACATCATACTTAATGGACAAAAACTGAAATCTTCCCCCTAAGATTAGGAAAAAGACAAGGCTGTCCAATTTCTCCACTTCTATTCAGCATTGTCTTGGAAGTTCTAGCTATAGCCATCAGAGGAGAAAAAGGAATCAAAGGTATCCGAAAAGGAAAGGAGAAAGTCAAACTGTCATTATTTGCAGATGATATGATCGTGTACATACAAAACCCGATGGACTCCACCAAAAACTTGTTCAACTTAATAAGCAAATTTAGCAAAATAGCTGGGTATAAAGTCAATATCCAGAAATCAAAAGCATTTTTGTATACCAATAATGAAACAACAGAAATAGAAGTGAAAAAACAAATCCCATTTACCATAGCAACAAGGAAAACAAAGTACCTAGGAATAAACTTAACTAAGGAGGTAAAAGACCTGTACTCCAAAAACTACAGAACAATGAAGAAAGAAATCAAGGAAGATACAAATAAATGAAAGCATACACCATGTTCATGGATGGGAAGAATAAACATCATTAAAATGTCCATACTACCCAAATCAATCTACATATTCAATGCAATCCTAATTAAAATACCAATTAACAGACTTCACAGAAATAGAAAAAATAATTCAAAAATTTATATGGAGCCAAAAATTCCCATAGATAGCCACAGCAATCTTGAGAAAAAAGAACAAGATAGGAGGAATCACAATACCGGGCTTCAAAAAATGCTACAAGGCTACTGTCATCAAAACAGCCTGGTACTGGCATAAGAATAGACATATAGATCAATGGAACAGAATAGAGAGCCCAGAAATTAACCCAGGACTCTATGGTCAACTAATATTTGACAAAGGGGGAAGGAACATCCAATGGAGTAAAAACAGTCTCTTCAGCAAATGGTGTTGGGAGAACTGGACAGCAACATGCAAAAAGATAAAACTAGACCACCAACTTA
>PVIW01014324.1:0-23920 GCA_004026585.1 Noctilio leporinus | reverse complement strand
CCTGACCACTGAAGGCCTATTCTTTGTATTCATATACTTGGTTCTGTTTTGCTTGTTGTTAGTTTTGCTCATTATTGTCCTGTAATGGGTGAGATCATATGATATTTGTCCTTCACTGACTGGCTCATGACATTTTTTAACAGGTTTTCCATTCCTTGTTTCTCTTCTCCTACTGGCATTCCTATGACAGGGATGTTGTTACATTTCATGTTGTCCTGCAGCTCTCTTAAACCCTCTTCAATCTTGTTTAGCCTTTTTTCATTCTCTTGTACTGTCTTGGAGTATTTGTCTACATTATCCTCCAACTCACTGATGCAGCCCTCTGCTTCCTCTAGCCTACTGTTGATTCCATCTACTGTATTCCTCAATTCAGAAATTGTATTCTTCATTTCCTTCTGGCACTTATTGATAGTGTCTATATCCTTTTTGATGCTGTTGTAGCTCTTAGTAAGTTCCTTGTAACTTCCCTGGGGTTGTTTATAGTTTTCTTTGAGCTGGCTAAGCTCATTGAGCTTCTGTATCATCATTCTTTTGAATTCTTTATCTGATATTTTGTGTGCCTCTGTTTCATTTTGTGGTCTTTCTGGGGATTCTTCCTTTCCTTTTGGTGATGGGCTGATTCTTTTCCCCCCCATTTTGGGTGTCTGTTGTTGCTTGCTTTTTGTTTTTTGTTTTTTCCTTGGATTAATCTGCTTTGCTTCCTTGCCTTAGTTGAGCACCCTTCTGTGTTAGGAGATTTGTGGTATTCAATGTTGCATTCTCCCAGATTTTCTCCACTTGTTGTTGTTGGTGTGGCCTTTATTTGAGCTGTCTGGTTGTATTCTGGATTGGTTGTGTATGTTGCTCCTGTCCTTCCAGTCAATACTCCTTCTATCCTTTCTTACATAAATGAGGAGAGGGAGAATCAGAAAGCCTCAAGTATGAGTGAACAGTGTAAGCCTATGTATATAGTTGCAGCATCTGCCTCCCTGTTCACCCTTAGTGGTCCCTGATTGGTCCAGGTGGAGCCAGGACCTGTGGGCTTTTAGCAGGAAATAAAGAAAAAAGAAAAAAGAAGATAATAATAATAAGAAGAAAGGGTTTAGATGGCTGTTCACCCTTAATAATCCATGATTGGTCGAGATGGAGCCAGGACCTGAAGGATTTTAGCGGGGGGGTGGGGAGGGAGAATATATATAAAATAAGCAAAATGGGTTTATGTGGCTGTTCACCCTTAATGATCCCTGATCCCTGATTGGTCCAGGTGGAGCCAGGACCTGTGGGCTTATACCAGAGAGAAAAAAATATATTTTTTTCAATTAAAAAAAGAAAAAGAAAAAAAAAAAGAAAAAAATAAGAAAAAGAAAAAATAATATTAATAAAGAAAGGGTTTAGGTGGCTGTTCACCCTTTATGATCTCTGATTGGTCCAGGTGGAGCCAGGACCTGTGGACTTTAACAGGAAGAAAAGAAAAGAAAAAAAATAAAAGGAAGGAAAAAAAAGAAAAGGGAAGAAAGAAAGGAATAAAGAAAGGGTTTAGGTGTCTGGTGAGGGGAGGAATACTTAGATTGAGGACTGGGAATGTGTTGTAGCCAGAGAGTGAGTAGATGTTAAATCAAGGGTAGGGGGAGGATCTTGGGTATTTAGGTGGATTGAGATGGGGGGGATAAAAATATGTGAGAAGCAACTTTTGAAAAGAATATGTTGGGGATTAATAGTTCATGTAGCTCTTAGTGTAACTGAGGTGCTTGAGATTAGCAGCGATCCATTTCCTGAGGCTGCCTCTTTTTCTTGGTCAGGTCTCTGCAGTCTACAGTCTAGCTGGTCTTGGAGTGGCAGGGCCTCTGATTGTCACAGTCAGGGCTGATTCTTCAGAAATATACAAGATTGTAAGTTGTTTGTAAATATACCAACAACTATGTGACAAGAAATATGTCAACCTGAGTGAAATGGACACATTTCTGGAAATGTATAACCTACCAAAGCTGAATCCAGAAGAAGCAGAAACCATGGCTAGACCAATAACAACTAGTGAAATTGAAGAAGTAATCAAAAGTCTCCCAAAGCACAAGTGCCCCGGACCAGATGGATACACGGGTGAATTTTATCAAACATTTAAGAAGAACTAACTCCTATCCTTCTCAACCTATACCAAAAAATCCAGGAAGAGGGAAGACTCCCAAACTCTTTCTATGAGGCCAATATTATTCTAATCCCAAAACCAGCTGAAGACACAACTAAAAAAGAAAATTATAGGCCAATATCTCTGATGAACATAGATGCTAAGATTTTCAACAAAATATTGGCCAACTGGATTTAGCAGTACATTATTACAAAGATTATACACCATGATCAAGTGGGTTTCCTCCTAGGGATACAAGGATGGTACAACATTCATAAATCAATAAATGTAATACACCATATCAACAAACTGAAAGACAAAATCCATATGATCATATCAATAAACACTGAGAAAGCATTTGATAAAGTATAGCAACCATTTATGATAAAAACCCTCAGCAAAATGGAAATAGAGGGAGCACATTTCAACATCATAAAGGCCATATATGAGAAACCTAAAGCCAACATCATACTTAATGGACAAAAACAAAAAGGTTTGCCCCTAAGATCAGGAATGAGATGAGGCTGTACGCTTTCTCCACTTATATTCAACATTGTCTTGGAAGTTCTAGCTATAGCCATCAGAGAAGAAAAAGGAATCAAATGTATCCAAATCGGAAAGGAGGAAGTCAAACTGTCATTATTTGCAGATGGCATGATAGTATATATACAAAACCCAACAGGCTCCACCAAAATCTTTCTTGATCTAATATGCAAATTCAGTAAAATAGCTTGATACAAATTCAATATTCGGACGTCAAAAGCATTTTTGTATACCTATAATGAAACGTCAGAAATAGAAGTGAGAAAAAAATCCCATTTACCATAGCAACAAGAAAAATAAAGCACCCAGGAATAAACTTAACCAAGGAGGTAAAAGACCTATACTCAGAAAACTATAAAACATTGCAGAAAGAAATCAAGGAAGATACAAATAAATGGAAGCTATACCATGTTCATGGATGGGAAGCACTCACATCATTAAAATGTCCATACTACCCAAAGCAATCTATAGATTCAATGTAATCCCAATTAAAATACCAATGGAAGACTTTACAGAAATAGGAAAAATACTTCAAAAATTTATATCGAGCCAAAAATGCCCACGAATTGCCACAGCAATCTTGAGAAAGAAGAACATGGTAGGAGGAATCACAACATGGGACTTCAAACAATACTACAAGGCTACTGTCATCAAAACAGTCTGGTACTGGCATAAGAATAGACATATAGATCAATGGAACAGAATAGAGAGCCCAGAAATAAACCCAAGACTCTATGGTCAATTAATATTAGACTAAGAGGGAAGGAACATAAAATGAAGTAAAAGCAGTCTCTTCAGCAAGTGGTGTTGGGAGAACTGGACCTCAACATGCAAAAAGATAAAACTAGACCACCAACTTACACCATACACCAGAATAAACTCAAGATGGATAAAGGGCTGAAACACAAGCAGTGCCTGGAGAAAAATATAGGTAGTAAAATTTTGATATCATACACCAAAATACGTTTATTGATACTTCACCAAGGGCAAAGGAAATAATAGAACAAATCAACAAATGAGACTATATCAAATTGAAAAGTTTCTGTTCAGCTAAAGAAAACATCAGCAAAATTCAAAGGGAACCACTGTACGGGAAAACATAATTGCCAATGATACCTCAGACAAGGGTTTGATCTCCAAAATATAAAAAGAATTAATGCAACTCAACACCAGAGAGATAGGCAGGCCAATTTAAAAATGGGCAAAATACCTGAACAGACAACTCACTGAGGAAGACATACAAAGGTCCCAGAGGCATATGAAAGAATGCTCAACATCACTAGCCATCAGAGAGATGCAAATTAAAACCACAATATGATACCACCTCATCCCTGTCAGAATGGCAATCATCAACAAATCGACAAACAACAAGTGCTGGTGAGAATGTGGGACAAAGGGAATCCTGGTGCTCTGTTGGTGGGAATACAGGCTGGTGCAGCCACTATGGAAAACAGGATGGAGTTTCCTTAAAAAACTAAAAATGGAACTGCCTTTTGACTCAGCAATTCCACTGCTAGGATTATACCCAAAGAATCCTGATACACCAATTCATAAGAACCTATGTACCCAGACGTTCATAACAGCACTAGTTACAATAGCCAAATGCTGGAAACAGCCTAATTGCCCATCAGTAGATGATTGGATCAAAAAACTTTGGTACATTTACACAATGGAATACTACACAGCAGAATGAACGAAGGAACTCCTAACCTTTGCAACAACATGGATGAAACTAGAAAGTATTATGCTTAGTGAAATAAGCCAGTTAGTGAATGATAAATACCATATGATCCCACCCATTACAGAACAATAATGAACAAAACTAACAACAAGCAAAGCAGAACCAGATATACGAATACAGTGAATGGACCTTCAGTGGCCAGGGGGAAGGGAGGTGGGGGAGAGGGGAGTGGGGTGGAAGAGGCAAAGAAGGGGAGCAGTTTAGAGAAGAAGTTATTATGGAAGAACCATGGACATGGACAACTTGTAGGATTGACTTTGTGGGGAATGGGTTGGTGGCGAAGAGGACTGAGGGGAGCAAAAAGGGGATGGATGGAATACAACAACAATAAAATTAAATTTAAAAAAAAGAAAAAGAGTTTGCGCGTGGTACTTTTGTAGTTATAGAGTTCCTTTTTTCACAATCTGCCTTAAGATATGGCCTCTAAGAGTACATGGTGTGGAAGGACTGGACTGGACTGTGTCTCTGCTCTAACACAGCACACAGAAAGCCAACCCATTATCACCGATGCACAGGAGCTGATAGCTTTAGTGCAGAGATTCTGAAATTTTTCATGCCTGACACCATTTACCTGAACAATGTATTCCCATTAATAACTTTCTCACATCTGGGAGGCAGTATAACAGATTGATTGGCTAAGCGTCAGGTTTCTGTCAGCCATGGGATGAAATGAAATAACTGTTCAGATTCTTCCATCTCTACTCAAGTGCCTCTTGTGCTATTAATATCATTTTCCCAAATATCTAAGGGACATATATGTATAGAGACATATACTCATATATTTCCAATATTTTATATATTTACATATATTCTACTAAAACATATATAATTTTAATTAATGTTATAAATATTAGTAATGTAAGTATATAATAATATATAAAAACTTAAGGAGATACAGCATGTGCATGATAAATTGGCAATAACATTGCATCTCCTTACTTCATGTGCTTATTTATTTTGAAAAACTATGTATCTAAGGTTATGATTTAACATCATTGTTCCAATATAAAGTATCAGATTCTGAGAACAACTGTCGTGTCGAAGGATTATGGTGTTACAACAACCATAATTTCTGAACTGTGTGTAGAGGGAACTGCTAAGGAAAGTGTGGACTTCAATAACATCCCTTGATGTATAGTTTACAATGTGAAGAAGGTATATGATGCTAATTCTGATGTTGCCACACCAACAAGGAAAACACTTAAGGTACGCAAGGATCACACAAGTCCAGATATTGTACACACAATCCAGGAGATCATCAGTGGAGATCCAGGAAAGTCAATGTGCTCAATAACAAGAGGACTGCAGATGTCTGATGCAATGGTTTGCAAGATTATTGCTGAAGATATCAAATATAGATCACATGTGCTTAGAAGAGGCCAGTTTATGACACAGCAAAGGAAAGGCACTCTGAAAAAGCAAGGACACTGCTAACAAAATGGAAAAAATCCCAAAGAAAAAAATCCTCTGATTTTCTTCTCCAATGAAAAGAATTTTCAGCAGGACCAAATAGTCAACAGAAGAAAAACTGGTGGCTCTGTGAAAATCTTAATGCAGTCCCAATTGTCATAAAAACAAAATTTCCTACTACAATGATGCTATTAGGTGTTGTCAGCAATGAAGGAGATACCATGACCCCACATTTTTTCCCACAAGGCTTGAAGGTGACTGCTGATGTTTACCTTGATGTTTTGAGAGAAGTAGTTGTACCATGGATGAAGCAAATTGCAAATGGATGTCATTTTATCTTCCAGCAAGATGGTGCACCAGCACATAATGCCAAAAAAGTGCAAGAATTTCTCAGTGTCAATGTTCCTGAACTCTGGTCAAAGGAAATCTGGCTGCCTAGTTCACCACATGCAAATCCTTTAGACTATTATGTATGGAGCATTTGTGAGAGAAACGTTAATAAACAACCTCATTACAATAAAGAGGCTGTTAAAGCAAAGATTGAAAACATTATGATGTCCATGGATAAAGAAAAGTTCATTAAAGCATGCCCAAGATTCTGAAGTCAAATCAAGTCTATTATTGCAGCACATAGAGACTTTTCTGAACAATTAAAAAATAATGACTGTTTATTTATATATAAGAATAAATTTAGTTCAAAATATGACACTTTTGTGATATGTTGTTTATTTTACTAAAATTTTGCCAATTTATTTCACACACCCTGTATAATAATATATAATATTCCTATAAAATTCAGATTTATTCATATTTGAGTTATGATTTAACATATTTGTACTATAATAAAATTTCAGTTTATATTTATATTTGGAAAAGTTAATTAGCTGCACAAGTTTGTTTGTCACAATTACCTTTGTTGGGTTGCTTAAATAAAGTGTTATAGTAGGCAGTTAGTTAGACATGAGCAAGTAGGAACAATAAGCCTGGTATGGAATATCACCACAGGGGTGGAAAGCCCAGGTGTCTTGTAACAGAAAATTGTAAGGTGAGACCTCATCCCCAGGGTGACCTTTCCTCCCCAAAGTATGTTGTTAGCCATACAGTTTAGACTTTCTTACAGGAGGAGCAAGAGGGCCAGAGAATAATCTTATTTGAATCCCATACAAGCTCCTGTGGGACCATCAAACCCTCAGAATAGCAAGGTTCTGGCTGGCATCAACTAACCCTAGGACCAAAGCCTCAGATCTGTTGACTACAGAGACAGAGTTTTGGTCAAACTAGAGGTAAAATCTAGGCCTCAGTTGTGTTTCAGCTCCAGGTCCAGAAAAGTAACAAAACCAGATCAAGTGGCACCAAGGCTGACATCAGAGCACCAACTGCCATGACTAATGACTCCCTACAGAGGTGCTAACCAATCAGTGGAGACCACAACCCTGAAAGGACACAGGGAAAACTGATAAATATTCTATTGAGATCCCCCACTGAATTCTCCCCTAAAATACCCACCTTTGGAAACAGATAAAGCCATCAGAATGAAACCCCCAGTAACTTTGCTGTCTCCATGGAACATGTCCATATCTCTCCCTGTGCCCTTCCCCTAGGCGTGTTTTCTTTGTCTTTCCTTCTCCTAAACTCCAAGGGTCCTTCTTTGACCTCTGTTACTTGTTCCTGAGTCCACATAGCAAAGCTTGCTCCCTTCTCTCATGGTTCTCTTCTTCTATTGCTCTGATTTTCTAAACAAACTTTTGCTTGCATTTGAGTTTCTTGGTGCTGAATTCTTTGCTTAGCTGAATTCAAGACCTGAGGTCTAACATCTGGTGCCATTTGCTATTAACAAAAGTATCTACTTTTGACAGAATGAAAATCATGTAACTTTTCCTATAAAAGGTGAGGCTTCTCACATTCTACAATTGTTATGTAATGCAAATTATTTCCATTAATTAGATCTTTAATAGAGATATACCATCTTATTCAGCAATGAATTGATTTTGAAAGTGGAGTGGTAAACAGAGGTTTTATTTCTGAATTCAGCATGAATTTCTTGCTGGGCCTCTGTGGACTTTCCTTTCTAGTTGTTACCGTACAGCCACATGGGGTGCTGCTGCCTGCTGCCCACAAATTCTGGAGGCAGAGGTTTGGTGAAAAAGTGAAGGAGTCTTATTTAAAAGCTACACAATTTTTGAAACAATAATGGGCTTCTGCCTCAAAAGCCCATTCCTTTTAAAATACCCAAAGGAAAATAACCCTCCACCCTCTGCCAGCTCAGTTTAAGGCTGCACCTGGAATTCTCCCTTTTAAAATTACCATCCTCTGGGATATGTGCGTGTCTATAGAATAATTATCCAGGTGGCTTAGCTGGTTCCCGGCCAGTCTGGCTTCAGGCATCTCTCTCGCATCCGAGTATGCCTGGCCAGGTTGGGCCACCCAGCCAAGCGCAGAGCTGGTAGACAGCATAGGGATTGCTACTTCTCACTCAGGGAGGTGCTCTGGCCTTCTTGCCTGGTCACGTGGTCCCCAGGGCCCATTGGCTCAGGAACTCTCAGGCTCCTGGCCCCATGGTGGTCTAGAAATGGGAAAGAAAGAGCACAAATTTCTGCACATCCTCCATTTAAATATTCCCCCAACTCCCATGTGAGGCAGAAGTGTCCAAATTCCCAGACAATTAACACTGGTATCCACCATGCATGTCACCCTACTCAGTATCATTGCCCCTCCTCCTGCAACCTTGATCCTGAATCAAGTAGGAAGGTTTTCCAGTCGGTGCAGGGGCACAATGTCTTTGCTCGGGGGCAGGTGTCACCATGTTGTTCATCTCCATGATACAGGTGTGTTGTAATCTTTTCAGCCCACCAGCACTGTGTAAGCTTCCACCAGTTGTGTCATTAGGCACTGCTAGTTGTTTACCCTCACCTGGGGTAAGGAAATCTGTCATGCCCTGGGGTGGCTTCAATCCACCACCTTTGGCACTACCTGACCCGTGTCTGGTGTCCCTCCCCTCTGCCAAGTGACATGGCCAGACCTCTTTATTATATAGTGAGATGTTTAGGCTTGGAATTTTGAATAAACATGTGTGAATGAAAAAAGGGCCATGTTAACTAAATCTAACAAGCCCAGGTGAGGTCCAACGTGGTCGGCCATATAAACCCAGAGACCAAAGTAACCTCACAGGATGGTCTGACGTAAAAATTCCTAATTACAAGTAGGTTATGGTGGGTAATCACATCATGGGCCTGTAGCTTCCTTGACAAAGATCAACCTTTAATGTTGAAGTTGTGTATTGTCTTTGTGCAACTGTCTGCATAATCTCCTTTTTCCAGATCCCTATAAGGCACAACTGCCAGCACCAGAGCAAGACAGCACAGAACCCAACATGGTTATCTTGCTGCCCATGTACCATATTTATGTGCTGTAAATGTGAATTATTAACTAGCCTATAATCACTAGAAATTTCCCCATTTTGCTTTCTCCCACTCCCTTAATCTCCCACCAATGGATCTGATAACTAGCCCCCCATTATATATTTTTTGATTTTAATGTATAAAGTAAGTGGCAAAGCTGCCATTCTCTGGAGCATTTTCTCAATCTGTTGAGATTCTGCCTCCCTGCAATTGTTGTCAGTTTGGCTCAAATATACACATAAAAAACCTCCACAGTTTTGGATGTTGTGTCGACATATGGAAGGTGTTTACAGGCATGCTCCCTGCTGGTAATCAGAGTTGTAACTTTCTTACATTTAAAAAATGCACAGGGGTGGGTGGGCAAACTACCCCCAGGCCAAATCACGCCATCTGTTTTTGTAAATAAAGTTTTATTGGAGCACAGCCACACCCCTCATTTACATAATCACATGACTCTCAAAGGCTAAAATATTTACTAACAGGTACTTTAGAAAAAAATATTTGCTGGCACCTGAAGTAAATTTCATTAGGTAAAATAAAGATCAAGGTAAACAACAATAACAACAACAAAAATGAGTAACATTTATTTTCAGACTTGGGATGAAATGGAGTTACAAAATTCTGCTTTCCACAACATTCAGAACTTTACCCTTCAATTGTTGCACAGCTGCTCCCTGTTATAACCACACACTTTATTAATTTAAACCCATCTCCCTAGACCAGCCCTTGAGTGCTCAGTCTCGTTTCCTGCAGGGGGCATTCGAGAGAACTTTAGATCAGTGAGTGTGCACTGCCCCTTGGACCCCATATTGTGGAGGAGATATTTCTCGGGGAAACGAGAACATGGAATGCTGTGGGTTCTCTACTGATGGTGGAAGCATTCTTATTTCTAGGTCCAAAATCTACATTATCTTCTATTATAGCACCTCCATGTTTTGTACAACCTTGAAGCCCAAAGAAATGGGAAGAACTCTTAGTTTCAAGTATACTTCAGCTGGGGCAGTGAGGAGTTCAGTGTGCCATACTCACCCATGGGAACATCACTATAGATTAAAATTGACCTTAATGGACAATGAGAGAAGTGTGGCATTATGACAAGTAGTGGAGTTAAGACCAGGGGACAAAAACCGGAGCACATAGGTTCCCATCTCAGTTCCATCACTGGTTAGCTGTGTGATTCTAGGCTGTCACTCTGAACTTCTGTTTGCTTATCTATAATTTGTCATCTGAAATAGCCATACCTATGCTATCTACCTCACTCAAATTGTTGCAAGGATAAAAAGAGATGGTAATCATACATTTTAGTGTAATGACTGGAACTAGCCTGGTGTTTGGTCCAGGGACCAATCATACTTGATTTGAGGTGTCATATGGAGAAGGTTTGCTTGATATTAATTTAGGCAGATTCAAAATAGACATCCAGAGAGCTTGTGGAAGAGGAATGCATTGGGACAGACAGTAAAGGGGCTGGAGAGTATCCAAGGTGCAGCCCACGCCCTCTGAGAAACACAGGTCATATTCTGAGTGACTGCAGACCCTTTCCAGTGAGGCAGTGCCAGATGTGGAAGAGAGAGTCCCTTCACAAGAGGACTCTAATGGGCGGCAGGAGAAAGAAACTAAAAATCTCTCCCTCCTGCGGGAGAATATAAGTAAGTATGAGACCAAAGTGGAGCACAGAATTCTAACTGAGGTTCCAAACTCCAGGCAATTAAAGAAGGGCAGACCAACATGGTACAACAGGGCCAAGACAGAAGAGCTGTAGTTCATGAGTCACTCTGAGGCCTGGGACTGTCTGGCAGCAAAATCAACTCTAAATCCCATCTCCCTGTGTGAGGAGGTAACTGGTATGTTTCTGCTTTGATATACTCACAACTGTACATCTACATTTGCCTTGGGATGAAATGGAGTTAAAAAATTTTTGCAAATGTAGATGTACAGTTGTGAGTATATGAAACAGTTCATTCTTGTGTTATTATTTATTGGTTTGGTCAAAATTTTCATTCAGTTTTCTTCATAAAATGGCTCTTATAGAACTTAGTTGTCTTTAATTTCATTCAAAATAATTCAAAATAATTTTGTTAGATTATATTGTGACAACTGTCATCAGCATGCAATTTAAAAATTTATCAAAATGGTAAATTTTTCTCTAGTCATTTTAATATTGAAGATAAAAGAAAATAAGTGACATTTTTGGCATATTTTGCTTATTATTTCAAGAAAGGTAAAAACAACAATGAAATGAAAAAAAAAAAAAAACCCACATAATTGTGCAGTGGATGGGGAAGGTGCTGTGACTGATCAAATGAATCAAAAGTGGTTTTTGAAGTTTTGTGCTGGAAATTCTAGAGATTTCTCATTGGCTGATGCTCCACCAGTTAAAGTTGATGGTGATCAAATCACGACACAGAACAGTTAATGTTATACCACATGGGAGATAGCTGACATATTCAAAATTTCCAAATCAAATGCTGAATCATTTGCACCAGGCTGGTTATGTTAATTGCTTTGATATTTGGGTTCCACTTAAGCAGAAAAAACTTCCTGATTTTCACATTCTATTCTTTACTGAAACATAACAAAAATGTTTCATTTTTAAAACAAATTGTGATGGGCAATGAAAAGTGGATACTTTACAACAATGTGGAATGGAAGAGATCATGAGGCAAGCAAAATGAACCACCACCGACTCTACCAAAGGCCTGCCTTTATCCAAGGAAGGTGATGTTGTATATATGGTAGGACAGAAGAGGAGTCCTCTATTATGAACTCCTTACAGAAAACCAAACAACTAATTCCACCAAGTTCTACTCCCAATTAGACCAATTGAAAGAAGCATTCAACAAAAAACATCTAGGATTAGTCAACAGAGAATGCATAATCTTTCAACAGGGTAAGGCAGGACCGCAGGACTGTATGTTTCTTTAATGACCAGGCAAAAACTGTTAACAGCTTGGCTGGGAAGTTCTGACTCATTTGCCATACTCACCAGACATTGCACCTTTAAATTTCCATTTATTTCGGTCTTTACAAAATTATCTTAGTGGAAAAAATTCCCTGAAACACTACAGAATGCACCTGGAAGAGTTATTTTCTCAAAAAAGATAAGAAGTTTTGATGAGATAGAGTTATGAAGTTGCCTGAAAGTTTCAGAAGGTAGTGAAACACAGCAGTGAATATGTTGTTCAATAGCATTATTGGTGAAAATAAAACATGTGTCTTTTATTTCTACTTAAAAACTGAATGAACTTTCTGGCCAACCCAATATTAATTATTGTTTTATTTGCTATATGAACAACTGTAAACCTCCTTTTGCTTCACTTTGTATAAGTCCTTCACTAGCTGGCTCTTGTGTAAATATTTCAATTTTCAACATTTTGAATCTTTTTCTTTTGGTCAGGAACATTTGAGAAGGTCTGAAAGTTTCTCCAAAATGAATAAATAAAAAGTAAATCATCTGGGAGACAGCACATTAGACCATTAATAACCATTTTTTTGCTTTAAAGTGAATGTACTTCATGTTTTCTTTAATTGTGCAGAAGCTTTTTAATTTGATGTAGTCCTATTTGTTTACTCTTTCATTTATAGTCTTTAACCTAGGGGATATGTTGGCAAAAATATTGCTGCATGAGATATCTGAAATTTTCCTGCCTGTTTTCCTTTAAGACTTTAATGGTATTATGACTTATATTTAAGTCTTTTAGCCATCTTGAGCTTATTCTGATGTATGGTGTGAGTTGGTGGTCTAGTTTCATTTTTTCATATATACCTGTCTAGATCTCCCAACACCATTTATTGAAGAGGCTATTTTTGCTCCATTTTATACTCCTGCCCCCTTTTTCAAGTATTAATTAAACCATAGAAACCTGGGTTTATTTCTGGGATCTCTATTCTGTTCCATTAATCTATATGTTGGTTCTTATGCCAGTTCCAGAATGTTTTGATTACAGTGCCTTTGTAATATAGTTTGGTATCCAGTACTGTGATCCCTCCTACTTTGTTCTTCTTTCTCAGAATTGCTTTTGGGGTCATTTATAGTTCTATATAAATTTTTGAACTATTTGTTCTATATCTGTGAACTATGTCATTAGTCATTAGTATTTTAATTGGGATTTCATTGAATCTATGCACCCCAATGTTCATAGCAGAGTTATTTATAATAGCCAAGTGCTACAAACAACGGAAGTGCCCATCAGTGGATGAATAGATCAAAAAAAATTTGGTACATTTATACAATGGAATACTATGCAGCAGAAAGAAAGAAGGAATTAGTACCTTTTGTGTCAGCTTGGATGGAACTGGTGAGTCTTATGCAAGTGATAAGCTAGGTGGTGAAATACCATATGATCTCACCTATAAGTGGAAGCTAATGAATAAAACAAAACAAAAAAAAATGAGCAAAGCAGAACCAGAGACATAGAAATAAGGAACTGACAGTAACCTGAAGTGAAAGGGGAGGAGAATAGCAAGGTCAAGAAGGGGAAGGGTCTTATCAAGTATAAATGACCCAGGGACATCAAAGTGGGGATTGACTGTAGGAGCAGGGATGGGTGGGCAGGGCATGGGAGAGCAATGCGAGAAAATGGGACAACTGTAATTGAAAAATAATAAATTAGAATTTCATAGAAGTAAAAAATATATAAAGTGAATGTACTTCATTGAGCTATCTTCTTCTACCATATAGCCCTGAGGAAATAAAACAGAGAATAGGAGCTTATAAAACACTGATGACAAACGTTGCCTATTTGCATTCTGTGACTGTGGGAAAAGTCACCACGCACAGGTGTGTGAGTTGTGTCCTACACAAGCCATGTACATGGTAAGGGCTGCCTACCAGCCTCAGTTCAAGATAGAGGGGCTTTCCAGAGGGGCAGCTAATTGCAACTGCACTGCCTGGAGGAGGCATCTTTCTCTAAGCCTTACAAAGGCACCTTGTGAGGTCTTGAAAATATCAGGGAAGCATCATTGCCAGAGACCCTGTTGAATGATTTGGGTTCACTGCTTTTCAGACTGCAAGGGCAGAAGAATACAGAGGAATTCTTGTTCTTACACAACTGGGGTCCCTCTGCAGAAAGCTGGGAAGTGAGGGGGTACTTCCTATTTTGCTGCCTAGAGTTTTTGAGGAAAGGAGGCTAAGACTGTCAAAAGGTCAGATCAGGCAGTAAGCAGCCAGGCACTTTCAGAAACTACCTTATTTTTAGTGAAAGTTTCCAAGTGATAATAACATTTCTCAGTATTAAGACTTTGAGAATGAATTTGCAGCTCCCCACTGATGGCTAAACTCCATAAGAAAATGTGACAGGCCCCTGCATACCCAGCTCAGTCAGGGGAAAATGGATCATGCTCACAGAGAAGAAAAATTGCAAAGTAGGCATCCCAGAACGTATTGCTATCATAACCCAGGAAATTTGTGCACCAAATTTCTGTCATCTACCAACAATATACCAGGCTGATTCTCTGCTAAAAAACTGTGCCTGTGCTAAACTGGCTTCATTAACTCAATTGGAAAAATTGATTGTGCGATTTACATTGGGCTTAAGAATATAATTAATATAATTCATAAAGGTCCAATGTCATTTTGCAGACATTAGTCCCACTGCAGATTGTGAAATAGTTTGCTTCGGAGAGAGTTCCTATGCCTGCAATTCCAATAGCTAACTGACATTGTCTGCCCTTTGTATCATCAGTAAAGCTAGACTTGCATTGCCTTTCTCTGCCAGGTTTCCTCACCATTCCCCTCTCCTCAGTCATCCTGACCTCCAGGGGTAGATACTCTCATTTGACTGAAAATCAAAGGATATATATATATATTTTAATTTACTTTGATTTAATTGTTGTAATATATCCATCCCATTTCCCCTCCTCTCAATCCCCTTCCCCACCCTCCCACTCCCTGACAAAGTCAGTCCCACTTATTGTCCATGTCCATAGTTCTTCCATGCTAGTTCCTTGACTAAACTGCTCCCCTTTTTTGCCTCCTCCTCCCTCCCCCTCCCCTGCCCACTGAAGGTCTATTCATTGTATTCATGTATCTGGTTCTGTTTTTCTTGTATGTTTGTTTGTTTTGTTCATTATTGTCCTGTAATGGGTGAGATCATATGGTATTTGTCTTTTACTGACCGGCTTATTTCACTAAGGATAATACTTTCCAGTTCCATCCATGTTGCTGCAAAGGGTAGGAATTCCTTCTTTCTTTCTGTTGTGTAGTATTCCATTGTGTAAATATACCAAAGTTTTTGTTTGTTTGTTTGTTTGTTTTTGTTTTATCTTTTTAAATTTTTTTGTCTTTTCCTAACTTTTTAAAATTTAATTTTATTGTTGTATTACATCCATCCACTTTTTGCTCACCTCTGTCCCCCTCCCCACCCATCCATTCCCCTCCAAAGTCAATCCCACCTGTTGTCCATGTCCATGGTTCTTTTATACTAGGTTCTTGTCTAAACTGCTCCCCTTCCTTGCCTCTTCCTCCCCCCTTCCCCCAAACCACTGAAGGCCTATTCACTGTATTCATATATCTGGTTCTGTTTTGCTTGTTGTTAGTTTGGTTCATTATTGTACTGTAATGGGTGAGATCATATGGTGGTGTTTGTTCTTCACTGACTGGTTTATTTCACTAAGCATAATACTTTCTAGTTCCATCCATGTTGTCGCAAAGGTTAGGAGTTCCTTCTTTCTTTCTGCTGTGTAGTATTCCATTGTGTAAATGTACCAAAGTTTTTAAATCCAATCATCCACTGATGGGCACTTAGGCTGTTTCCAGCACTTGGCTATTGTAAATAGTGCCGCTATGAACATAGGGTATAAAGGTTCTTATGAAATGGTGTTTTAGGGTTCTTTGGGTATAATTCTGGTAGTGGTCTAGTTTTATATTTTTGCGTGTTGCTGTTCATTCTCCCAACACCACTTGTTGAAGAGAGACTGTTTATACTCCATTTTATGTTCCTTCTCCCTTTGTCAAATATTAATTGACCATAGAATCCTGGGTTTATTTCTGGACTCTATATTCTTTTCTGTTGATCTATATGACTATTCTTATGCCAGTACCAGACTGTTTTGATGATAGTAGCTTTAGAGTATAGTTTGATGTCTGATATTACAATTCCTAAAGGATGCTTTAAGTTTAGGGCTCAGGGATGGAGTCAGGAAATAGTGATATCACCACTGTGT
This sequence comes from Noctilio leporinus, assembly GCA_004026585.1. Taxonomy (NCBI): domain Eukaryota; kingdom Metazoa; phylum Chordata; class Mammalia; order Chiroptera; family Noctilionidae; genus Noctilio; species Noctilio leporinus. The sequence continues at coordinate 7,563 of PVIW01014324.1, read as the reverse complement.
ACTTCACTTTTCAACCAGTTTTCTTCCTTTGTGTGTTTATGTCTTAAGAGTTTAGGTGAATGCTGAAAACCTGGACTTCTATTAGCCACAGAGAACAGTTAACAGGGCTAGTCTTTCAAAAATTTAGATCTAACCAGAGGCTACCTGGAATTTGGAGAGGGGAAAGGAGTTTGAATTGTGTATCCTGGTGGGGTGAGGCCCTGAAAATTTTTGAGAGAAAGGGGATGTGTAAAATTCCCATAAGTGAGGCAGAAATGGCAAGGATAGCAGCAATTCTATGGGTCCCTCCTCCAAAGCCAAGGAAGAACTAGACTAATCTTTTGGATTTTATTCTTTCATACATTTATTTATTCCCTCATTTTTCATTCATGTATTTATGAATATACCCATTCTTCATTTATCCATCTACTCTTACTGTCTTTCACTCATTTTTATTTACCATTCATTTTTGTATTCAGATGCTTCTATTCTTATATGTTCTTCATGTACTCAATTAGTCATTGATTTTATAGCAGTGATTTATCCATTTTCCATTTATCCATTCATTTTTATAATTTATTTTAAGTATATTTTATTGATTATGCTATTACAGTTTTTCCCATTTTTCCCCTTTGCCCTGCTCTGCCTGGTAACTCCTGTCCTCCAACAATCCTTCCCCTTAGTTTATGTCCATAGGTTGTGCCTATAAGTTATTTGGCTTCTCCATTGTCTTTACTATTCTTAACATCACCCTGTCTATTTTGTACCTACCAATTATGCTTCTTAATCCCTGTACCTTTTCCCCCATTCTCCCTCATTCTCTTCCCTTCATATTGTCTCCATATCTATGATTCTGCTCCTGTTCTAGTTGTTTGCTTAGTTAGTTTTTGTTTTTTAGATTCAGTTGTTGATAGTTATGTGTTTGTTGTCATTTTACGGTTCATAGTTTTGATTTTTTTTTTTTTTTTAAATAAGTCCCTTTAACATTTCATGTTATAATGGATTGGTGATGATGAACTCCTTTAGCTTTAACTTGTCTGGGAAGCACTTTATTTGCCCTTCCATTCTAAATGATAGCTTTGCTGGATAGCGTAATCTTGATTGTAGGTCTTTGCTTTTCATCACTGTGAATACTTCTTGCCTACAAAGTTTCCTTCTTTTTTCTTTTTCTTTTCATTATTTTCAGAGAGAAGGGAAGGACAGGAGGAAGAAAGGGAGAGAAGCATCAATGTATGGTTGCTTTTCACCTGCGTCTAGCTAAGGACTGGCCAGAGACCTGGCTTGCAACCTGGTTATGTGTCCTGACTGGGGAATCAAACCAGCAACCTTTGGATTCACAGGCTGGTGCCAATCCACTGAGTCACACCAGCCAAGTCAAAGTTTCTTTTGAGAAATCAGCTAATAGTCTTATAGGAACCGCTTTGTAGGTAATTCTCTTCTTTTATTTTGCTGCTTTTAAGATCCCCTCTTTATCTTTAACCTTTGGCATTTTAATTATAATGTGTCTTGGTTTGATCCTATTTGAGTCCAACTTGTTTGGGATTCTCTGTGCTTTGTGGACATATATGCCTATTTTCTTTACCAGATTAGGAATCTTTTCTTTCATTAGTTTTTCAAATAATTTTTCCATTTTTTGCTCCTTCTCTCTTCTCCTGGCATCCATGTGATTCACATATTGGCACTTTTGGATATGTCCCAGTGTCTTCTTATTTTCTTCTCATTTCTTTAAATTCTTATTTCTTTATTCTGTACTAGTTGACTGTTTGTTTCTTCCTTATGTTCCAATTCATTGATTTGAACCCCAGCCTCCTTCCCTTCACTATTGGCTCCCTGTGGATTTTTCTTTATTTCACTTAGTGTAGCTTTCATTTCTTCCCTTATGCATTTGCCATACTCAATGAGTTCTCTGAGCATCCTTATCAATGGTGTTTTGAACCATGCATCTAATAGGTTAGGTATCTATCTCCATTTGGCTTAGTTTTTTTCTGGAGTTTTTATCTGTTCTTTCATTTGGGCCATATTTATCTCCTCAACTTGACAGCCTTTTTGTGTTTGCCTCTGTGTCTTAGGTAGAGCTGCAGCATGTGTTGTTGTAAGGAGTGGAGCCTTAGGTATTGGTCAGTGCAAGGTGACCTGTTTCATCTCTTTGTGCCGCTATATGTTGGGGAGGAGTCAGAGAAGGAACAATAATCCTTGCTCAGCATTCACCCCTTTTCCAGTCACTTCCCTCACTTCCCTCATGTGACTGGCACCTATTTACCTGCTGACTTGTTGATGGTTCCCAGAGTGGGTGAGTTTGCATATACACTAGGACCATGGGGGATCCTTAATGGGCTCTCCTAAAAGATGGAAAGTTGCCTTTTCTTCCCCAATTTCCACTGACTTGCATAGTCAGAAGCTTTGAGAGTTTATTTTCCTGGTGCTGGAACCCTGAGCTGCATAGTCTGGCTTAGGGCTGGGATTGCTCCCCAGGTGTCCTTCCCAGCTTTTAGTCACTACTTGTGAGTGTGGGACCACCTGTTTCAGAAGCTGCTACTGCTACCTTGCCACCACCACTTTATCGCCACCACATTGTGTCCTCTCCGTCCTAGCTCCCTGTCTCTGCCCCTCATACCTGCCTGGATAAATATTTCTTCTTTAAGTCCTTGGTTGTGGGACTTTCATACAGTTTGATTTTTCTAGCAGTTATGGTGGTTTTTTGTTCTAAGATTAGTTGTGGTCCTTATTATTGTGCAAGGAGGCAAAGTGTGTCTGCCTATGACTCCACCTTGTCTGGAAGTCCATCATTCATTTTTAAAAATTTATTTAGACTTTCATGCTTTAATTCTTTATGCTTTAATTTTGTCAGATAGTTCTTATTTTAATATTTTATTTATTTAGAGAGAGAGGGAGAGAGATATTGATATGAGAGAGAAGCACTGATAGTTTGCCTCTTTCCTGGGCTCCAACTAGGGACCAGGCTCACAGCCCAGGCATGTGCCCAAACTAGGAATGGAACCTCTGCAGTAGGATGCCCAACCAACTGAACCATGCCAGCCAGGGCTAATTTTTACTCTTATTTTTACTCTTCCTACCCTACTTTTTTTCCTTCTTTCTTTCTTTCTACCTCTCTCTCTCCATGTTTTCTTCAACAACTGGTTACTGGAATTTTTCTCAAGTACCATCCAGCAATCTAGCATTATTTGAAATAACAATTCTTGATGGGTAATCACTTCTATGAATTGGAGATACACCAAAGAGATCTATGAGAGAAAAAAAAAAAAACAACAGTGTGGGCTCCATACACCATAATTGGAAAAAATATACATATATGCCAAATTCAGGTAGCTTCATGTATCTCTAATAGAAATTCACTCTTTTTAATCATTTGTTATAACTTATGAAGGCCATAAAAAGTCTTATTTTAGCCATTGAGGAAGTAAAATTCCTAGTAGTCCCAGCCATATGAAAGTTATTCGATGCTTTATGGGAGATTATATTTACATTATCTAAATGCTTATAAATTCAAGCAACAGGTGAGTACCAAACCTAAAAATGCATAACAGAACATAACTGGACACATACTTTCCTTCAAGGAGTAAATCTTATTATCAAAAGTACCTATTTACTAAACTTGATGCAAAAAGTTGAATTCTTAAAATTTTTAATGGAAATATAATTAAATATGTAGTGAGATAGACATACATATGTATATGTAATATGATGCTAAAAATTATTTTTAATTTTTTTGTATATTTTATTGATTATGCTATTACAGTTGTCCCAAATTATTTTCCCTTTGCTCTCCTCCATCCAAGCCCTCATTCCCTCCCATAGTCCCAACCTCCCTTAGTTCATGTCCATATGCATATAAGTTCTCTGATTTCACCCTTTTCTCTATTATTCTTATATTTCACTCTGTCTATCTTGCTCCCACCAACTATGTTTCTTAATCCTTATACCTTTTCCCCATTTTTTCCCTTTCCTCCTCCCAGCTGATAACCTTCCCAATGATCCCCATACCTATGTTTCTGGTCTTATTCTGGTTGTTTGCTTGGTTTGTTTTTGTTTTTATTTTTATTTTTTAGGTTCTGTTTTGATAGCTGTGAGTTTGCTGTCATTTTAATGTTCATAGTTTTGATCTTCTTTTTCTTAAATAAGTCCCTTTAACATTTCATGTAATAATGCCTTGGTGATGATGAACTACTTTGGCTCTACCTTGTCTGGGAAGCACTTTATCTACCTTTCCATTCTGAATCATAGCTTTACTGGATAGAGTAATCTTGGTTGTAGGTCCTTGCTTTCCACCACTTTGAATAGTTCTTACCAGGCACTTCTTGCCTGCCAGGTTTCTTTTGAGAAATTAGCTAATAATGTTATAAGAACTACTTTGTAGGTAACTCTCTTCTTCTTTCTCGCTGTTTTCTTTATTTTATTTTTCAAAATTAAAAAAAGTTTAATACATTTTATTTATTTTGCTATTACAGTTGTCCCAATTTTCTCCCCTTTGCCCCCCTCCACCAGTACCCCATTACCTCCAGCAATGCCCCCCTTAGTTCATGTCCATGAGCCATGCATATAAATTCTTTGGCTTCTCTATTTCCTTTGTTCTTCTTAACATTCGCCTGTCTATTCTGTAACCACCAGCATGTGTACTTATTTTCCCCTTTCATATTCAGACAATTCACCATTTACTTACTGCCTTCTGTCAGCTTCTCAAATCATATTAACACAAAGTTTTATTTTCATTATTCCAAAATACCTACATTAATTCATTTGTTTAAAGAATTACTCTTTTAAGTAATATGAATTACAATCTTACCAAACACATGCAAAAATACATTTACACCCATACATATTTTTCCACATATTTAAAGTACATACTGGCTTTTGAAGAGTTAATACAAAAAATTTAAAAATATGCCAATAGCTTACATAATTATTACATGTTAAAATATAGTATTTTATATTGTAGCAAGATTAAGCAGTTTTTTCTTCTTTAATACTTATTTTACTCTGGAATGCTATTTTTGTGAAATATATCACAGAAATGGTGTATTGCAGAACTCACTTTTGTGAAACTTGTTCTAGAGACGGTGCCAAACCCATACTAAAAAATGAATTTTGTTTTTGATCAGATCCTCCCCACTCCAATAATACAACCCAACTTTATTTAAGCTACTGGAACTACAACTGATTCTTCTTGGAGTTTTCCATCTTAAATAGTAGATTTATTTATTTATTTGTTTGTTTATTTATTTAGGCTGTGCACAGGTCTTACTTCTTTCAGTACCCTCTGTTTTTCCTCTATATGTGTGTTACAAGTTGAGCACTTGCAGTGCTCAGTTGGTCCCCAGAATGGAAATGATTATGTCTACTAAGTTGAGGTAAAAAAACAAAATCCCTAGGATTTAAATAATTTTGTAGAATATAATTCTAGCTATTTTTTGAACTTGTGGTTGACTACCTATGTGGTACTAAATTAACCCTTGAACTATTTAAGAGTCTGTTGAGGCAGAGATAAGATATGTTCACATTTCAATAATAAAGTTTACTATAGCATTAATTCCTTTTCCCAAGCATCACCAATTTGGGGGCCTTCATAACTGGAAATGTATATTTCCATGATTTAGTTGAAAGGAATCTCATCTAATTTACATGCTAATATGAGAATATATATTGTTTATGTACATGAATCATCTAGTTTAGTGGTTTGTAACTTCCATCCAAATTTGTCTTCATTCTCAGCATCTTTTCTAACCTAAAGATTGGCTGATTTCACAACACACTCATGACCAGTCGGTTGCTATTTAAGATCTAAATTGCTAACAAAAATCTATTTATTACACACCCACAAATAAGCACATATTTTATAACAGTGAATAAGAAACTTAGCATGTCTTCTATGTAATATACATCCACATTTTCTTAGGTTTTTCTTCTTCCTTAACTGCATTCGATTTTTCTGAGTTATTGCAAGTAACCTGATTTTCCCATATTGTGAAATGATTCCAGTCTAAGAAACTTAACCTGCAGTAATGCAGATACAAGTAATATACAAAATTGTACCTTATTTAGTAAAATCAATTTATAACAAGATCACTTTAAAGCATTCATAAGTTTAAGTTGGTTCTTATCCATTCAGCTGTCCTTTGTCTTTTGATTGGTGTATTTAATCCATTGACCTTTGTACCTGTGTTTCTGTCTGTCTCTCTGTTTCTTCATCTTCTTAAAGCAGACCCTTTAGCAGCTCTTGCAATGCTGGTTTGGTGGAGATGTATTCTTTCAGACTTCTTTTGTCTGGGAAACTTCTTATTTCACCTTCCATTTTGAATGACAGCCTTGCTGGATAGAGTATTATTGGTTGTAGGCCTTTGTTTTTCATTGCTTGAAATACATATATATATATATATTTTGCCATTCTCTTCTGGCTTGTTGTGTGCCTGTTGAGAAATCAGATGATAACCTGATGGGAGCCCCCTTGTATGTTATTAGCTGTTTCTCTCTTGCTGCTTTTAGGATTCTCTCCTTGTCTTTGAAATTTGCCATTTTCATTATGATATATCTTGGAGTGGGCCTGTTTGGGTTTATCTTCCTTGGGACACTCTGTGCTTCCTGAGGTTGCATGATATTTTCTCTCCTCAAGTTAGGGAAATTTTCTGTCATTACTTTTTCAAAGAGGTTTTCTATCCCTTGCTCCTCCTCTTCTCCTTCTGGTATCCCTATGATACAGATGCTGCTATGTTTCATGTTGTCCTATAGCTTTCTTAAAACCTCTTCATTCTTTTTCAGTCCATTTTCATTTTGTTGCACTGCCTGGGAATTTTTTTTCTACATTGACTTCCAGCTTGATGATCCAATCCTCTGCTTTCTCTAGCCTGCTTTTGATTCCTTCTACTGAGTTCTTCAATTCATAAATTGTATTCTTCATTTCCTCCTGGCTCTTATTGATGGAGTCTATATCCTTTTTAGTGCTGCAAGTTCCTATAGCTTCCCTGGAGTTTTTTATAGTTCCCCTGGAGGTTTTTGTAGTTTTCTTTGAACTCGTTCAGCTCATTCAGCTTCTCTATCATCATTTGAATTCCATGTCTGATAGTGTGCTTGCCTCTATTTCATTTTGCACTCTTCCTGGGGATTCTTTCTTTCCATTGGCTGAGGGTTTATTTCTTTTCTTTTTTTTCTTTTAATTTTATTGTTGTTGTATTACATCCATCCCTTTTTTTCTCCCCTCTGTCCCCCTCCCCACCCACCCTTTCCCCCCAAAGTCAATCCCACCTGTTGTCCATGTCCATGGTTCCTTTATACTAGGTTCTTATCTAAGCTGCTCCCCTTCTTTGCCTCTGCCTACCCCCTCCCCCCTACTCCTTTCCTCCTGACCACTGCAGGCCTATTCCTTGTATTCATACACTTGGTTCTGTTTTGCTTGTTGTTAGTTTTCCTCATTATTGTCCCGTAATGGGTGAGAACATATGATACCTGTCCTTCACTGACTGGCTTATTTCACTAAGCATAATATTCTCCAGTTCCATCCATGTTGTTGCAAAGGGTACAAGTTCCTTCTTTCTTTCTGCCATATAGAATTCCATTGTGTAAATGTACCAAAGT